>JAYMFT010376590.1:0-21001 GCA_038088735.1 Panulirus argus | reverse complement strand
TCTCTCTCTCTCTCTCTCTCTCTCTCTCTCTCTCTCTCTCTCTCTCTCTCTCTCTCTCTCTCTCTCTCCTTCTCCTTAAGATTCATTGACGAATGAACGCTCAGAAGTGTTTGTCTTCATTTTGGATTGAATTCCGTATCCCTTTTATAAACTACATAACTATTTTACGGATCGAGGATGTCAGAAAGAGAGAATGTGAAATCACTACAAAGGAAATGTGTGGACTTGGAAATTATTATGCCAAGGTACTGGTAAATGTTCCCCTAACTCGACGTCAATTGTTGTCATTTTGTAACCCCAGGATTCCATTTATGAGGTTTCTGAAGCTTTGAGGCTGCGCTCCACACAGGAGCAGGAAAATGATGAACTCCTTTGGAGCAAGAAGGCTCCTATCGCATCCACAGACGATAATACTGTCTGACCTTTGGTGACCTCTCACTCGCGGCGTGACCATTTGCAGATGAAGTCCGGTAACACCTCATTATGATTTCAAGCTATCTGTCAGTACAGGAGAACTACAGTATGTATTTTTCAACCTGAAGGATTATAGCAGCTTGAAACGTTTCCCTCACCACACATCCACATACTCTATAACTCTGCTGGGGAAGTATATAACACCTGACTTGGATATTTTGTGGAAGTTCTGAATTAGAAGTAATTGAGATTCCTTTCAACGATCTATGGCTAAAGTTTAATCGAGCAGGAATTGTTTTTAGGAAATTATTACCGTAAGAGAATGATTGTTACATTCTTTTCTTACTTCCTGATTCCTTTGATATAAGCATAGTGGCTCTGAGCGCCTTTAGTTACAGAACGTATTGAATTAGATAACACACAAGAGACTGTTTTAAGCCAAGGGAATATAAAGATTTATGCTTTTCAGGGCATATAGTTGTGTCTCTCACATCTACAGCTTCTCTTAAGGTCTGAGTCTGAGTCAATCTAAGCTCCTGCCAGACATTATATGTGTTTTGAACACGGGCTATTACCGTTCTCTTGTTGCTGAAATGACCCTGGGACAGAGTTGGAGTCACATGGTTAGAAGCCATTTATGAAACGAGTGAAAAAGGACATTTCCAATCGGGAGGAAAAGGTAGGTAACGACTGAATGCTTATGCAATTAGATGCTTTTTTCAGACCCGAGTCCTATCTTTTGAAAAATATTTTTTCCATCACAGAGGAATGAATATGGAAGACGAAAATTTCTTTTCGCTGTAGTTTTCACCATTGAATGTGGAAGGGAACAGATAGCCTAGCTCATTTCAAAAGACAGGTCTTTCACTTCCTCAAAAATTCGTATATACTTTCCCTGTCTTTTCTTTTTCGGTTTCATAATTCTCTTTATATTTCAGTTAGGGCCCGGCCTTAATGTAGACTTTTGTCCGTGACTGGAGCCTTCAACATAAAGAAAAAATAATAAAGAAAAAACAAGAAGACTGGTTATGCCATCCTGGCTGTGTGGAAGTGTTGGACCCACATTTGTGTATCCATTCATAAGTCTCCAGCTACAATAATTTTCACATAGTGATTGTCAAGTGTTTTTCTGGCCACGTGAAGACATTTACACGTGAGATATAAGATATCAGATATGGGTCCTGCTGTAAATTCACAGTTTCTCAGACTCAAAGAAATTTCTCATGATATCGCCATGATCCTGATGTGATAAAGATGATAATGGCATGTTAATTGTTAGTTTCAATGTGCTGTGTGACGAGATAATGGCTGAACAACGCAGCTGAATCAGGGAATTTTGGGAGTGATTCTGTATTTTGGACATGGTCACTTGGCTTTCACAGAGGCTGTTCCTTATGCAAAACATTCAGGATGGTGAGCAAATTTCCCAAAAAGGGAGGAGAACGACTCGACTGAGATCTTCTCTACGAGATGCAATCTACAGTTTATGACGCCATCTATCTAGCATCTCGCCATGAAATAGATATCAGGTTGTGATAACAGGAAGAGGGAAGGGAAGTAGCTGCCAGCCTTGGGTACGTTGTGACACGCTGTGGTTCGGAGATGGTGTTCCCCTTCTAGGAGGGGCACTTCCCAACGTAGGTGCTGGTGAGGAGCGTTCCGCATCTGGGAATAGGGAGAGAAGTTTCTTCTGGCCTGAGAAAAAGACATGAGGACCACAGACACAATGGAAACCAGACGTACCAACCCTCCACTCCTGCCCACAGTGCCAGAGAAACACTCTACAGCCTCGATCTCTCTGCTGTAACCCAGGGACCTTTATCCTCACTTACCATCCACACCCTCTATTGTGATGCGATACTCCCTCGCGCCCTCTCATTATGGCACCGTGTATGGCACTCGTTAGGAAGGGTGCACGCTGGCACCGACCCCATTATGACAATATAGGCCTAACATAAGAGGCACCAATGCTCATATTAGACACGGTTCACTGCCCAAAATGGAAACCAAAGTTATCAAAGTAACATGTGGGTGTGTAGACAACAACAAGAATAGTTAAGGATTTCTTGTCAGAAAAAAAAAAATCCATCTTACTGCAACATCTCGCAGACGTAAGGATCCAAACTGTCAACATAAGCAAGTGTTATGGTAGACTAAAAACCTTTGTATTGTTGACAGCAAATCCTATGGCACTGTATCCAGCAGTCAGCATCACCAGACAACTGCGTGACACACACCAACAAGTACAGTCCCTTCCTAAACTAATATGTCGTTGGTCCATCAATGTTAAGATCATCAGCAGCATTTAAGACTATGGTCTAGACCACATTAAGCTGGATGAAGAGAGGGTTCATGTTCTCAAGGTCTAACAAACACGTACAAGAATACAGTTTCGTACTCCGGAATAGCCAGCACAACCTGCCAACGAGGGCAGAGTGTACGCAACCTGCATATTAAAGCGAACTAAGACTAAGACTGAACGGGTCACCCCACTCACAGTGTGCTTATGCCATGCAGTTGAGCAACGCAACAAAAGACCGTCCACTGAAGAGAGAATCGAAAATCTATTATGTGTTCAAATGACAGCCACAGAAATGCACATCGGGCTAACACAATTATGTGAATCGTGGCGAACCCCTCACATCTCCGCTGTCAAGCCGTGTGAGGTTCGAAAGGCAGCCACAAGGAAGAGAAAAAAAAAAAGGCGCGTGAAAATTTGGACGTCGACAAAGCACTCCCAGTTCCACCCTATACTCCTAAGCCCTCCAGACACCCTGGCTGGAACACCAGTCTAACACCATGCAACTAATGGAAATCCAATTAACCACCCTAATGGCACACGTCCTGATAGAAGACAGGACGAGCCCAGGCAATTACTGCATAATAGCAAACCAATTACGAGGCCAGAACCACGGACGAGTGTACCAAAACGGTGACACGGACACAACGTTACTGAAAATAGCGCACAACGTGAACTCTCTGTTAGACCAGACATTCACACCAGCCACGCCAGACGGGAAGGAAGCGACACCACCGCAATATATGTGCCCCAGAATGATAACGGCCACGGCCGAGACTCCTCTCAAGGCCAGTCCACCAGGTCACACCTCCCATTTTACTAGGTCACACCTCCAAGTTCACCAAGTCAAACCTCCCAGCCCGTGAAAGTCATGAATTCAAATACTAACAGACCTTAGCTTCCGTAGACGACGAGGATTAGTAACTGGACGTTAAAACTCCGAATCAGACAGACACAAAATTCAACCACTTGTTGGCCTAATTACGATCTCCACAGCTCAATTAATTACTCTAAATTGATAAACAACTAGAAAAAGAAACAGAAGCAAACGGTGACACACGGACGGCACTAAAAGTTGCATGAGCTAAAAAGGATTTAAGTCGCTTAGTCGGCTCTCACAGGATCTGTTTCTGATCCCAGGGATTATCTTGGCAACTCGACGATGTACTTGCCCAATCTGCCTATGTCTTTCCAAGCAGGGTAACCAAATCTGAACAGTCTATTTCAGATAGGAACACACTAATGAACTGGAAAGAGTGAGAATTGATTTCCCCAGACTTAAATTCGAATGCCCTATCTGCAGGTCACCAATATAATACGCGTTCGACAAACCGCTCTCGCTCACACATCAAAGAACCTAAGTCATTGCTCTTTACGTTCCACTACTCTCCTTATATTTCTTCCCCATCCAACTTCTTTTTCCCCTCCCTAACCACCCATTTAGAAACAAAAATTGGAGATCGAGAGGAAGTTGTTCCCATGACGATTGTTTCCATCTCGGGGAGAGAACTGCCCTCAGTTTGTGTGGAGGGGAAGTCTGTTCTTTATCTCTGAACTGGGGCTCTGTTTTCACCTGGTGATGGGACTGTCCCCAACCATAGGATAGGGAAAGGTTAACTGTAACAATATTCTGTCTGTAATTCGTTACGAGAGAACAAACACTATAATATCACTGTTAATGCTACCATTACTACGAGCAGTAGTGGTAATATTAGTGGATAGTGGTGGTAAAAGCAGGAGCAGTAGTAGCTAAAATTGTAACGCTTCTTGACTGTCATGCGCGCATCGGTGTTGTACTCAAGGAAAACTTGGAGCTCTTAGAGAAATTTCGCCAGCCTACTCATTCATTGGTTTTATCATAAAATGAATAACATTTTCATTGCAGGACTGCTAACCTAGGATCGGCACCGGGAACGCCTTGATCTGTAACGCGATCAGTCTAAGAATCGATAAACTAATCTTTGCTCGCAGGAAGTTCGTAAACATATAAAAAGACTTTTTACATAGAGGATGGCCTACATCAGAATCATTTAAGTGTAGCCTAGTCTGGCAAGTTCTTCCATGAGTATCTGCGGTATTTCAGTTTTCAAATAAAAACGCAACCTGCGTGGAGCAGACCCTCCCCTACCTTAAGCACTTCTCGCGACAATCACAGTCATCTGTTGAAACATCATGTAGACAACGCTCTGTGTATGCAAAAAGTTTTCAGAGAGACGAGCGCATTGGGAGAGAGAGTTATATAGCTAACATCCTTGAATCTTGGCTGGTCATTAGAGAGATATATCCCTCTACACTATGCAGTTCAAGAGTAAATTCCATTCAAAAGCGACAGAGGAAACAAAATATGCAATGGTGTTTTCCTGATTGTGAAAGAAAGATTCCTCCCGCACTGAAAATTGTAATTCTTAGTAATATCGACTAGAGTTTTGTGGAAAGGAGAGTAGCAAGAAATAACAGTAGGATTAATCTACATAACCCTTACCACATCCATCATAGGCTCACGACAGACCATTGCAACCAGTTATCAGAAAGTTGTGGTGAACAGGAATCGATTATAACAGACCTCGAGATACCAGTAACAAATGGAGATGATCCCTTTCCATTACATATGGACAGGATCTCAACATAAACTTGCTTGATATTGTCCTAATACACTTTGTTGAGATACTTAGTCTCGGCAGCTAGATGATTCTCTCTACAGATGAGGATCTGGTTAAATGCTTTTCATTGGAGGAACCACTGGTACAAGACACTATCGTCATTTCATTTTTGTGGAAGCATTCAATACCGCTTTTAAATTAGGTCAACACGGATGCTGCGAAACTAGATTATAGATTAACAGGGATTAACGATCATCACATTACTCTTGTCAGGATAAGCTGGGATGATACCGTAAATGAAAGTGATATTGACGTGGCCACGAAAATGTTTATCAAGTCATCACAAAATAGTAAAGCAAACGTGTGTCTGTATTTACCAGACTGTCAGTATCTGGGCAATCAGAATGGAGTCATATCAGTATAACGTATTTCTCGTCTCAAGAAAGATGGCTCACAGGAAACTTTAAGAGAGCAATAGCCAGGATAATATATTACCTTAATTTGTGCACAAGGACGGGAAAACTTCACGCTCAATCAAACGTCAATATGAAGGGAATATTGATGAAAATTGCCGAGTCTCTCTTTCAGAGTTTTATGGTTATCATGAAAGTAAGAGGGTCATTACCAGTCAGCTGGTCTCTTCTTTAAGGAGAACCTCGACTTAATTCATCACCGAAAAGATAAGGACAAAATCTTAAACATTTTTTTCTGTATTTCATACGTGCCTTTCAGACTCGTCTTACATCCCAGCTGTAATCTCATTACTGACTAATGAAAATATTTGCAATATATTAACATACGCGATCAAATATACAAGAACACACACACACACACACACACACACACACACACACACACACACATACACACACACACGCACACACACAGATATGTGTAGGTAGCGATCATTCAGCTGAGATCAGATGATGTCATATTACTTGGTAAGGGTAATGGAAGTCTTCCACTAGTGAAAGGGTTCATAATTACTTCATATTAGAGAGGATAAGTTCTGACAAGGAGGAACCCACTTTGTGCAGAATCTCGCTCGTTTCTCAAGCGGTGGCATATCAACCCATATGTATATTTGAACAGCCTGGAAATTTCTCCATAGGTTTCTTTTTCGTGTTGAAACGTAAGATGATATGTATAACGACGAACTGAGATTTAATATCTCCCGCAGCACCACAGAAAGGTTGTACGTAAAGATGATATGCGAGGAAAAGGAGGGTCTTGTGAGTATTGTGTGTGTGTGTGTGTGTGTGTGTGTGTGTGTGGGCTGGGTTGTGGCACTAACTCACGGGCAGTAAAACCCTCGTTAGTGTGTGGCGTGACCGTATCTTACAGCTCTGCTGCCGGAGGAGCTTCCTGGCTGGCCTCCACCTACGCTACTGTTGCTGCTACTGTTGCCGGAGAGCCTTCCTGTTAGCGTCCCTGCTGGTGCTGATCTCTGTTACCCCCTCTTCTCCCTGAGGGTCCTCCTCCCTGCCTGCTACCCGCCTCCTGCCCGTCGTCAAGCTGTAGCTACTGCTTCTGCTGCTTCTATTGTCACTGCTATTTTTCAAGAGGGCCGTTCTGCCCACCATCCGTCCCCCTGCTGTTGACGGTGACACAGCTTCGACTGCTCCCGATGCTGCTGTTGCCGCTGCTGCTCGCACTCCTACTGCTGTACTCCCAGAGGGCCCTCCTGCCCTCTCCTGCTGCCTCTGCTCATGCTGCTGCTAGCGATACCGTTCCTGCTGATGTTCTTGCTACTGCAGTTGTTGCTACTGATACCGTTGCAACAGCTGCTAATTCTAATGTTACTGTTGTCTTTGCCTCTGTTGCTGCCGCTTGTGTAGTTATCAGCAGATCGTAATGGATTACGGTTAGACTACCCTTAGAAACACTTGGATTATATTCTTCACCTTATGCAACAGATAAATGGCTGGGAAGAATAGAAAGTGTGTTTTTTTTTTTAAAGTTTAGTAAAGGAAACAAATATTGGCGCATACAGAATAGGGTAGAGAGCTCCATACTAGGGAAAAAATAAAGGCGTACTACATACAAAGAGAAGTAGCTTTGATGACGTACACAGTGGGCTGGAGCGAGTGAAACGCGAGAATATTTCAAGGATATCAATTCGTGTGCAGCGGCAGTAGTGTCTGGAGTGAGAAGGGGATGAGGGAGATAGCCGCGTCTTAGAAAGGCTGAGAAATATGAGATGTCTTCTATGAAATATGTGATGCATATCACCTGGTGATGTAGTATAGGTGGGTGGAACCGGAGAGAGAGAGAGAGAGAGAGAGAGAGAGTCAAGGACGTCACTGCTATCAAAATCCAGATCAGAGAAGTGGCAGTGAGAGCAGCAGCTCGCGAGAAACGTGAGGATGATACGATGGGAAGTTTATAGACCGGTGATGAAAGAGTGGCAAAAAAAAAAAAAAAAGAACGTGAGAGATCCAGACGATGAATCGTGGTCGAAATCAAGTCATAATGAGACTCGAGGGGGAATAACTTGAGGATATATATATAACGAATGCTGACGATACGTGACATTGAAGCGAGGGCGAACATAAATCATCTGAATGGTACATGAGATGTAATCAGAATGACACTAGAAAATGGAGGAAGCATTTTCATTGATACATTCACGGCCGTCTGGGAGTCAGAAGACCCACCGTGGTTGGGAGGGAGACAGACAGGCTACAGGAGTGATCCAAAGTGATTAGAAGGGAGACAGGCAATACAGGAGTGTCTGTATGCGTGTGTGTGTGTGTGTGTGTGTGTGTGCAAGGGAGCTTGAACGACCAGATGCTCGCCAAAGATGTTTGTATACGAAAATATAAGAAAGACCAGTGAAATACCACCAGATAGGATAGATTTGCCGAAGGTCCTGAGAGCGTATCTGGTGAAGAAGTACCAGCCATAATTTCCTGCCTGTAAGATGTGGCTGATCTTAAATCCCAGGCCTGTGGGAGGGAAGGAGGCTAATGGCCCCGATGCTCCATACGCCAACGCTCCCCCTTATAATGGCGTAAGTCATCTGGGAAAATGATCATTCCATTGAAAAAAAAGATATATATATCTATACATATATATACATTTCTCCGAGGATACTATTACAGCATCGTGAGTCAGTTTTCATTGGTAAAAATGAGAGCAAACAGGCGCTAACTGCCTTTTATACACATTAATTTTGTTATAATTGGTTAAAGCTCTTTCTGTTTTTGTAGTGTAGACTGTTGCTGTACAGGATATATGGGTGAATCCTGGCAAGCGAGGGGGAGGAGGTAAACTATTTCAGAGTAACTACGCACTTTGTCCTCACTGACACTACGTAGGGGTTTATAATGAAGGCTTGGGGGTGGAGCGTCATGGGTTCAGGTTAGGAATAGGTTAGGAATCCTTTGTTTAGTTTCACTTCATACGTTACGCGCGGTATAACAGAAGAGCATTACCTTGCCTTGAATGTCGTATCGATGGAGTTTCGACAGGTGCTGACGCTTGGAGCACCGATCGATAGTGCTTGGCGAGTCTTAGAAGCCGAGGAGGATGTTGGTTGGCTCTGCCATTACGTCTGTATTGCCACTTAATCAGCACGTTGGGGAAGAAGCTGAGGGAGTTTCAGGGAATGAAACTTTAGCACGAAAGCAGGGAAGCTCGACGGATCAGTGTTGTCCGAGAAGCTTTAAAGGGATTTGAAGGAGTCCAGGTTCAGAAATCTCTGAGGATTGTAATCAGCTCCGACGATGGACCGGGACCTAATATACCAAATAGAAGTTGTGGATATAGGGAATTCTTTAACCTTTTATGAAGGAAGGATGAATAGAAAGAACAATGGAGACATTTCGAAAGGATTTCCTTTGATGTTCAGCTAGATAATGAATTTCGTACAAGGTGAAAATGGCTACATATTGTCTTGTATCAGCTACCCTCTACTTGTGTCGGTGTCCAGAATAAGCCGACATGAGCAAAAGCTTTGCTTCTAATGACCGACAGAATACTTCCCACAGTTACCAACACACTCATAATTTACAAATACCAAAATGGTGGGAGATATTCCTTCGATAACCATATTTCATGTGTATCGTTAAATTTCAAGCAATTCAGATTACAGAAAAAATAATCTTTTCATACCGAGCTTGTGGGTGCTTACTGTGCCTGAAAATAGGATAGCTGGCTGGCCATTCTGGACGATGAGGAATCATTTCTTTCATCAAAAATTGTCTCTAATTCTTGCAACATATTTAGAATTTTTCTGTTGCATGATGTAATCTAATACATAACCTATATGCAAAAATTTTAAAAACACATGAGTTTTATCAAACAGAAGTCACAAACATTCGGAACTGGCGAAATACTGTAATCCTTTATAGAATTCCCAAGCAATGAATTACACATGTGAGCTCCGGTAGACTGCTTCACATCATGCTCTTCTGCATACATAATGATCTGCAGTGTTTACTATATTTTGACGTAAAGGCGGGTATACTTATAAAAAGTCTACTTAGGATATATAAATAAAACGGACACAAGTAACAGCAAACTGTTTTGATCGTTACTTCCAAACCAATTCGCAAGTACCAGCAAATAATAAAGTTATTAGGTATTCTTAAAGTACCAAGAATTTCTTAGTGAAGCTTTACATGTGGAAATCTAATGATAACAAACTACAGATCAAGCATAATAACTTGATATCCAGCATCAACTATGACAGATATTAACCCTTTCAAACTGTGAAATTAAACACATCACAGATGAAAGGGAAGAAAGTCTGAATATGTTGTTTTAGGAAATTATGAATTCATGTGCATGAATCAGTCATAAGCAAGGAGACAAATGTCATCATATTTCCTGGCTAATCTTAGCCAACGGCATCAATGTCATTTTCATCAACAGTACAAACATATATAATGACTTGCTCTATGATGTGTCATTTGCTAATGGTTCCCGGTCTCTTTAAGTTGTATTATATTACTGATCCCTCTGTTCTCCACACCGTGCATCACCTTACATCCAAAGCCTCACTTTTTAACATAGAGAGACATCTTGGACTTGTATAGACTTCACGTTTATGGCATTAACACAGCGAAATACCTGCAAAATGAATGTCCAGTATTTGTTAAAATGAGTACATTTTCCTTCATACTTCCCTGATAATTGTAAGACCAAACACGCGTACCATCTCGACAGCTGTTGCCTATCGCTGGTAACGAGCCACTGTCCACAGTATCTGTAAGCTGATGTTACGAAACTGTTCTGTATTTCCTTTGTGAAGGACCCGCTTTTGTTAAGACTCGTGGTCGGCTGTTCTGGGAAACGGTTCACGCCATAGGGATGAAAGGAAGTACAAATATCCCCAAAACTAATTTCCTAACTGAAGAAAAGTAACTTAATTATGAAATGTTGGGTAGATTAACGATAAAAGATTTCCATTGTGTAGTTTCTCTTTCTTTTTTTTTTTAATGAGACTTGGCTCTCTAGCTTTCAGAATTTTGAACCTGAGTCAACTCTCTAACAGCAGCAAAAAAAGGGGAAAGAAGAGAAGAGATAACGATGGTTCCATATCCTTTAGTGTCCTCAATGTTCAATCACTCTTATCCTAAACCAGTTGTAGAATGGAAAGCTATGCTTCAGATGAATATCAGTTAGTAGATAGGATAACAGATAAGATGACTGATTGATAAATGAATTCAGTTCACTTCTATCAATTCGGGATGATCCTAACGTTCGAGTATGACCTATAGACCACAAGCAACTCTCTCTTCAACACCATTCCACTTTCCTGCAGCTCTCCTCTCATTCTGCTTTCCTCTTTCCTTCCTTACTCCTTCTTTCTTCTCTCTTTCCCAAGCTCTTTCATGCCCCGTATTTCTCTTTTCCTTCACCGTCTTTATCCTTGTTGTTTCCTTTCTTTCACTGCTGCAGGCCCTCAGCTGACTAACCATAACGCAAGCAATTAAAAAGAGTGATCGCGAGGCACCCCTGAATCTCGTAACTCACCCCCCCCCCTCTCTCTCTCTCTCTCTCTCTCTCTCTGCCACCCTCGCCTAAAAAACACGAATTTTACTAAACCGTCGAAAGCTTTTAACACACGTGATGTACGGCTCTAGTATAGCAGATGCTGGTAGGTGAAAACGAGAGCCATATGTGGGTATATGTGGGTTTATATATGGGTTGATATGTGGGTAAGAGAGAGAGAGAGAGAGAGAGAGAGAGAGAGAGAGAGAGAGAGAGAGAGAGAGAGAGAGAGTGTGTGTGTGTGTGTGTGTGTGTGTGTGTAAAGTTGTTTGTGTGTCAGGTTTGCGTTTGGGTCTTCTGTGTTGTGGTGTGCGTTACTAAAAGAAAAAATGAACAGAACTTGGATTCGTGATTTCCAAACCTCTGTTGCTGCCTTTGTTAAAAAAAAAAATATTCAGTACATTACAAAAAAAATACAATTTCGTTATATGTTTTAAAAATATTTCCATACGTTGTACATTTTCCCCTGAATTTATCCATTTTGGATAATAGTTCACTCATGGCGATGAATTAAAGTGAGAGGGAGAGAGAAATCTCTTTAATTCAGGTCCTTTTTTTGTCATTCATTTGTACACTGCCTCTGACTGTTGCAATCTGTCATGTTTCATTCAGTCATGATCACTGTATTCCTTTGAACAGCAGCAGTAACACTATCTTTGTTTTTTTGTATCATCTTTGAAACCTGCGTTCCTTATTCTCTTAGTTCTAAAGCCATTTAAACTTCCGTATACATAATATCAGTAACAGAATAAAATCATTCTATGGCAGATTATTTAAGACGACTGTTCATCTGACAGACCACTATTGGTAACAAGTGAAAAAAAATGTATCACCTCCCTGTCACGCCCAGGGATCTATTTCCTTCAGGGTATCGATCATTTACCACAAATCATATGTTTCACACTGTACAAGATCCACACAGACCCTTTCTCGTGAGGTGATGTGATAAGATCCACACAGACACTTCATGTGAGGGGATGAGATATTAAAGGAATCGTAACATGATATACAAAAAGCTTTCACTCTCTTAGACTGAAGAATAAATGCAAAGGCACCGACCTCGAGGACAACCCATGGATTCTTTTTTTTTTTTTGTATAGTAATAGGCATGACTGCTGTGCCCCAATAGAAGCCGTTCGTTTGAAAAGGCAAAATGATTAAGTTTATCGAATAAAAGAAAAGAAATAGAACGACAAAGGGGATGACCTGCGCTCCCTGGCTGTCTACAGATCCATATCATTGTTTTGAAAGAGAGGATTTACAGGAAGATGGAAAGACGAAAGAAAGATGAGAGAAAATTCCACATTCTTGCTGTTACGGAAGAAAGAAAGATTCATCACAACGTGTAATCTCGATTGATTGTTCTCCCTCTCCCTCACAAATGGATGAGAAACACACAAGGCCACAATCCCTACCTATACTCTCTCGGGTTTCGAGAAGTGCTTTGTTGTCGCCTACACACAGATGGTATATATGTCAGAACCTGCATGAGTTCTTGGAACAAAGTCCTGCTAGTTGTTTAAAAGGAAGGAGGTTGCTTCATTTGCTATGTATATTTTTGTCAACAGAACGACAGTCAAGAAATTACCACGCTAAAGTAATGCATTACTCCCCGTTACAAAAAAATAATGTCTGAAGTCCAGGAGAACGTGACGTAAAATGTGTGACGGAGCCTTAGTGTCACAATCTTTTTTTTCTAGATGGATTTGTAAAGTCGTGCGAACATGAAAGGTGGTGTCCTGCTCTCCACTTTTGAACCGAAATGAATATTCACAGGCATTTGGAAAGCATGCAGATACCTGGTGCACATAAAGGTAAGCACACACACACACACACACACACACACACACACGTAGGAGCCAACACCTGAGAGACACACCCACACAAAAACAATTTTACAGAGCCATTACGATATAATCACATCTTCCCTCTCTTCCGGGTTCAAAGTAAATATTCAAAAGAGCTACGAACAAAATTTGCAAACTGCACGACACCAGTGCAAGTCTCTGTTTTTATATAAATGTCATTCATTATTCATGATCAAAAGCAGAACAAGAATATTAGTATAAGAGACAATGTTTCTCCTACGCTAGCGTGAGTGCGTGTCCACTGCTGCGTGTGCAGTTTTTTCTTTTTTAGCTCACTTTTTGGCGCTAATGTGAATATTTTTGCATGTGTGAGTGCGTGCCGCACGTGAAAACAAAATCATAAAGAAATGCAAAAGCTTCAGTAACGCCAGCTGAGTGCAGGCGCCATTTCCCCTCCAGCTTGAGTCTAGGAAACATGCGTCACTGAAATCATTCCTGAACGATCCCGAACTGCATGAGCAAATAAGAGAATTTCTTTATTGAAAAAGAACAAGACCACACCGTTCGTGAACATTTAAAACAGAGTTCGAAATGAAATTGAATTTCTACTGATATGAATCAAAGCATTTGAGACGGTAGCCAAGTTCGCGTGTTGTATCTCTACCCAACCGGCCGATGTAACCACAGCAGTAGTGAATATAAATGAACGCCATCTGTAGAACATGTAGTTGCCCTCCAGCAACCAGTGATGTAGCGTTCGTTACACAAACTTGTCACCAAACTGGTGTTGGGCTATTACTTGCAGGGAATATCCCATTCGCATGACACTACGCCTGACCCAACGCGTGTGGGTGTGGAGACACACGTTGCGATTACCTTGCTCGGGAAAATTATGATTTTATGAATGATGTTCGATAATGAAGTGGATTGGGTCATATGTACATTTAAGCTCAACCAGTCTTCACTGAACTCTTGATACTGTTTAAGGATTTGATAAAACCGTAGCTTAAATGTTTTTTACGTGTAACGTGATATACGATAAAAAAAAAAAGTACAGACCAGTTACATAACAATTACAAAACCTAAACTTTAAGGTAATTCAAAAATCTGTAAAAAGAGTATTGTAAAAGATAACTGCAGGAATGAAATGAAGATAGAATTAGATAGAAATGAGAAGCCTAATAATTATCATATATTTCTTCCACTCCCGGCAGTAGCTGTCAAGCCATTGGCTATTTACAGCCTGATCGGTTGCACTAACATACCTGCTGGTAAGAAGTGAAACAGGAAATAAAGAGAGAAATAAACATTGATTCAGTAGGATAATGTCAGTCGAGACCAAATAATCTTTCATCATTCAATTTTGATATCTCCTTCCATACTCGTAAGCTTTCCAAAATACGCTAATCCAAATCAAAATTTCTAGAATCCAGAATTCTGAAGTCACTGGGTTGGATAGAGCGACAATGTGAATGCGGTGCAACTGGTGATTCCAAAGTGAAACAAGCAGCAAGAGATCATCAAGTCCAGTTCTAGGATAATTGGTACTGACATAATCCTTCCAGCTTAGTATGACGTTCAGAGTGACACTGAGATCCTTTGGGGACTGCAACTCCTACAGCAGGTTTGGACACAGTATGGGTTAGGGCTTGGTTGGTAGCAGGGACGGCATGAATGCCTACGGTCTTGATTTGGTTCGTGGTAATGTAAGATGTGGCAGTTCAGTTCTGGGTGCTTCTTTGGGTGTTCTGTAGGCCGTTGTAGTCGGTAGAGAGCTGTCGTCGACTATGATATCAAAGGTAGAATGGTCGACGTATTCCCACCGAGGTGGGGCATCCATAAAGACGCTGTCGATAAAGATGAAGAACCACGAAGGTCTCATCCCTACGATGGTCTGCTGGACGCCACAGGTGAGGGACTGGCTATGCAAAGGGACCCCCTGGAAGCTTATGGACGGACGACTTTCGGTAACGATGCCAACAAGGCATGGAATGAGATTTCCCCGCAACCCTGGGTCTTTGACTTTGTTAGTGATTCTGAAATGGTTGACTGGATCGAAAATTTGCTGGTCAGCGAAGATGAGAACCACAGAGGTTTTGTGTTGCCTGAGTGGAGGAATGAAAGGACGAGGAATCTGGCAAGGCAGTGGGTGGTGGAGGTCTTGGAATCACCAAACTCAAGGGCCTGTGGTGGTTACGATGGTTGTGTATGTATACGTTTGTGTGTGTGTGTGTGTGTGTGTGTGTGTGTGTGTGTGTGTGTGTGTGTATGTGCGTTTCCTGTAAATGTATATGTGTGCTATTGTGTCTGTATGTGATTATATCCCTTTGAGTATGTGTCTGTCTCTTTCAGGCGACGCGGAACACTGCAGAAGAAAAAGATTTACGAAAATATATATATTACCGCTACTGCACCTACCGCTGCTGTTACTACTGCTGCTGCTGCTGCTGTTGCCGTTGCTATTACTGCTGTGCGTTTAACACCGGACCAAATTCAGCCATAAATTCCAGAGCGGATGCTCTGTAAAGTTCAGCACACACGGGAAATTACAAGAGCCGTCACAGTGAACTCTGCAGACAGAGCTGAGGACGCACAGACCAGCACAGTAATCGGAATGCTATGCTGTGAGCAGTTGGAGGTGAGCGCGCTCAGGCTAAGCACAACACGCTAGACACGGTGTAGTGTGCAACTGAAGTCGAACAAGCTAAGGTCAGCATGACACGCTAGTCATTGCGTGGTGTGCAGCTTGAGATGTTGCATGAACAGCTCAGCACAACACGCAAAACTCAGTGTTGCGTGCAGCTGAAACTGAGCAACACGCTAGAGACAGTGCCGGAGGGTGAGCCCGCTCAGGCCAGTAGAAAGCCAGTGAAAGGGACACAATCACCCTCTTTGTTTCTCACAACAGCTGAGGTGTCGGGGTGTGTGTGACACTAGATCCCCACTTGCTTGACACATAGACTGTGTCCACATTGTGTGTCGGAGTTTGTCCGCTCGTTCATGTCTGTGTGTGTATACGTAAATGTGAGTTTTTGTATGTGTGTGTCTCTTCAGTCTTCCCTTAATGTACTCGTGCTTACACATATTTTCACACAGACACTCACACACAGGCATATATAAATATATATATATATATATATGAAGCAATAAATAGCAATGTCACTATTATGAACTCCACAAAAACCCACTATTCGGAGAGTAAAAAACAGAAAAACAGGAGTTTTGTATAATTTCGGTCTACATCCTGAGACCCTCTTCTGGGTGTGTGTGTGTGTGTGTGTGTGTGTGTGTAATAACCTTCTGGACCAGGAATCCCTATTTATGGGGCTGTCGTGCTTGAGGATTGTGGAGAATATTCCTTCGTGAATGACTTTGGTTTAGAGGTCATGGATGAATTTAGTTTACCTATAGCGTAGAAGGTGGTGTTAAGTATGTTTTGTGTGAGAATGTGTAGGGGGATGGTGTCAAATGCTCTGTTGATATTTGCTGCCACTAGTACTGTGCGGGATGGGGGCGTTAGTTGAAAACCGACCAGGATATGTGGAATGGAATGTGTGTGTGTAATATGAATATAGTTAAAAGGTTTAAAGCTGTGCTATGTAGGTGAGAGTTTGACGTTCTGGTTGATTCTGTTAAGAATCAGTTTTTCGAGGAGTCTGGATAATGGAACAGAACAGAGGTGATAAAGGACGATAAGAAGAGTTGAGTTTGTAGTTCACCGTCTTACAAAATGAGTGCCAACTTGGTGTTTGTTTTCCAGTAAAGTGAGAGGCATTAATTTATGCACTTGATCCACCCTCTTTTCATAGGAATGGATTTAAGGAACATAATCTAATTATTGAAATTAGTAAGCAACATTTAAAATGTAATATGAAACCACCGATTATCTCACAGGAAGTCTCTCAAAGTGCCATCACCATCTTCCCAAACAGTGCCAACTGCGGCGGGGGATGTGACAAGGCTGACAACGTAAACAGTTGGGTTCACATAAATATTATTACCTCTGGTCCTGCAGAAAATAATTATTGGAAACGAATGTAAGAGTAAATATAAGGAAAGGGATTGTTTATTATACAGCTATAAAAATGAGGTTATATATATATATGTATCAGTTTTTTTGTCAAGTAGGGACTGTCATGGATAGCTAGTCAAAATATTTTCTTTGGGGTTGTCTGGTAAGTAATATTTTCTTACAGTTTGAAAGCCGGATTGGAAAATTTCTTTCACCACAGGAGGAAAATTGAACATATAAGATGATAGTACATCACTTTGCCAGGTTGGGTCATCTGACTGCAATTTGAATGGGTTAATCAGAGCTGCACCCCACTAATGTATGCATACCATTCATCAAGTTTTTTGCTCCATCTGTAAGCACTTAGACATAAGTCTGTGTTAGCTTAGCATTGAAACTAGCTTTGGTGTAAGGGTACTTATGTTTTAAGTATTGTGTATAGTTTGTTGTGAAACTTCATTTAGTGCATTTAATTGTACTGTATATCATATAAGCTGGTAGTGTATCTGGGAAAATATTGGGTTAATTGAATGAAGAATAGGTAGTAAGCGTGAAAAATCAACAGAACTTATTGAAACCTCAAATATCCTTCGTAACAGTCAAGAGTTATCTTAATTTTTGATATTGTAGTCAAAATATATTCACACTCATGAAAATGCAACGTGAAAATGGTGCTGGATGTCAAGAGATAGATGACAATGCAAACTCCAACAAGAGACAAACATAATGTTGCTATATTTCTAGTTATTCTGGCCACTAGGCAATGTGTTTATAAAATCTATTTGTATTTTACAAGTGAATTCCTCAACTTTAAATCAACCTCTTATTACCCTTGATGTACAGAAGCCTTATTGCCTAATTTCAGTGTCATTCAATAAAATATATTGCTCAAATAAGCATATTATTATTATGATCATTCATATACTTAATTTGATATTTTGAGTTCATATGTGTGTTAAAAGTAAGATGGTTTTTGCTTGCTGGTGCCAAATCATGCCTTGTTATGACGTGAGTGGTGATTCCTACAGATTACATAATGTTTTATAACAGAAAAATGGCTTTTTGTCATTACTGTAGTGGTTCTTTTACTCTTGCTTTCCCATCACTTCATTAGGTTATGGATTTCCTTATCCAGACCTAGATCCAAATGCTTAGAATCATATATCCTTTTATGAATGTGCACCTCCTGCAGATTATATATTGGTGCATTGGTGGTCAGAAGAAAAGTTTTGATTTTGAGTTTTGCATATACTTTGTATTACGTATAAGACTTCACCTGTTTTCATTGGTACATTATCTTTACAGGAGCCCAGAATTACAACTACAATGGACAGACAGAAAGCCAAGATTTTGTTAGACCTTCTCAAGTCACCATCCAGTGAGAAGGTCATTAAAGGCTTGCATGAAACTAAGAAGAGATTACTGATAAGCAATGAAAATTTGAATGTTTTTAGGTATGTAAATTTTTATAGATACTCAGAGGTCTTTCCAATAATTTTTGATGTGGTGGCTTAGGGAAGAGGGTAGCTCCAGATGGGAAGTGCCCCCAGTTTGGGAGCTTAAGCATCCCCTTTTGATGTCCTGCATTACACCAGAAAGCACTTGGGTTCTGTCTATTGTGAAAAATCAAAGCCCCAATGAGATTCTGTAAAACAAGTCTCATGAGGTACAGCAAGGACTCACCCAGGGTAGACACTCGTAAACCTAGTTCCTGTAGTATTTCACAGGGATATTAGTCGAGGCAAGAGACCTGAGACTCAGCATCTGTCTTTGTGTCACTTTTGATACAGGGTTTCAAGGTGACCTCAGCTTGGGAAACTTTGAGCAGTACACATGTAGTAACTAGGGTTCCTTATACTGAAGATAACAGAAGCCCCATTGAAATTCCATAAAGAAACAGTAACATAAGATACCACAAGGATTTCCTCTGAATTAACTCTCTCCTGTACAGTTTTCCAAGTGTATGCTCAGTATACTAGTCACAGCATGGGACTGTAGGCCTTGGGATCTGCTTTTGTCTCTCCTAACAGTGATGCAGGGTTGTGAGATGATCTGAGTTTCGTAAAAGTCAAACAGTATACTTCCGACAATTAGGGTCTGGTGTACTGAACACAGTCAAAGCCTTGTAGTCTCATGAGTTATCACAAGGACTTCCTTTGAGTAGACACCTTCCAAATTAGTCACTGTAGTTTATCATCAGTACCCTAGTAGACACATTGGACCATAGACTTCATGGCCTACTGTTGCCTCCACTTTGAATTAGACAGGGTTATGAGATGATCTCAACATATATGACTTTTAAGTGTTCATACCAGAAACAGCAATATAATCAAGTAAACCTCCAAAGAGAGGTGACTAGTAGACATTCCCGGTGGGAAGTAAACCTTTTACAACACAGTTTATCTTTCCCCTAATGACAAAACACTCATGATATGCAGTGTGGATGATCGTCAATCCCAGGTCCTAACACCATACCTCTGCTATGAAAAAAATAAATGATTCATAAGTCAGATGTTCTGTAAATTAATATTTTTTTCAATAAACTACAACCAAGATAAATAAGAAATGAGTGGTTAGCATTACTGATCATGAGTCACTATGGCCAGCCTGGTGTCAAACCTGCATGGGTTCAAATCATGGGCGTGGCAATCAGCCTACACCCAACCCAGGTGTTCATCCTCCCCTTGCTATATGATGATGTATGATATATATGATATATGTTGCTAATATTTAACCCCTTGATATGTGATGTATGTGACATGTGTAACTAACGTTATGAATTTCCATTGAATGAGAATACATTTCATGATGTGACCATTGTATGTGGTTATAGAATGATTAATATATTTTTATTATAGAAGTCATCAATACAGCCCTTTTCTTTTCTTATACAGGAGCTTGGGGTTAGTTCCACAGACATTAAAACTGATACAGCGACCAAATGAAGATATTCTCAATGGAGCTCTGAGTATCCTCAGTGGGTGTTGTACTGTTGAGGCAGCCAGGAGTGAAGTAAGTCCTTTCTTGGCAGCTGCAGAAATCCATTTGCTCTGTATTTGTTATGCAAAATAAAATTTGTATTTGTAATATAACTGAATTTACAGATGGGTAAAGAGTCTATTGATTTATATTGAGATAATGAAGAAAAGCTAGCTATGTTATAAGAGACACTCTTTTTCCTTTTTATTGAGTTAGTTGAGACCTAACTAGTGCCTGCCTACCCACAGATGTAGCTAGATCGTTTTATTGGGAAGTAAAATGCAAATAATATATAGAAGCACACAGTTGCACCAATCACCATGCAAATGATCTGAGTTTCAGGGAGTCAGGTTTATGTATAATTATTGTACATAGTAAAGGTATACTTTATGTAGAATTGGACTGTATTTTTCCTTTATATATCTGACTTTGTGCTAATTCCTAAGATTAAGACTCAGATTTAAAGATACTGTCATATTATTTATTTAGTAATTCTCTTGTTTATTGATGGTGCTGAATGTTATAAAGTATGGTGTGTGATTTTATGTCACCAGGTGTATAATGTTGGTGGTGTGAATCATCTTGTGAATGTGCTCAAGTGTGCCAAATCAGAGGCTCTGCAGCAGCGAGCCTGTAGGACTGTGGCCAATCAGGCATTGCACCGACCCAGCTGTGATATTTTCTTCAAACTTGATGCTGTAAACCTTGTCATTGAGATGTTGATAAACTGCAAAGAAGATGAGACCAAGTTGACAGCTATCAGAGCTTTAAGGTTGTATGCCTCTTGATCTTTTACATTATGTTATTTATTTTATTTATTTATTTATTATACTTGATCGCTGTTTCCCACGTCAGCAAGGTAGCGCCAGGAAACAGACGAAGAAAGACC
>JAYMFT010376579.1:0-21002 GCA_038088735.1 Panulirus argus | reverse complement strand
CACACACACACACACACACATATATATATATATATATATATATATATATATATATATATATATATATATATATAGTGCATATCCTAGTTTAAGCCAGGTATCCATTTCTCAACCAACCCTAAAAAAGGATGATAAACAGCTGTGTGTTGTCAGTGGACCGGCCTCCGCGTCCGGGAGTCTGATCCCGGACGGAACCGTGAGGTCTGTAGGTGGCAACCCACAGGACTCACGGAGTGTGTGCGTGTGTGTGTGTGAAAAGGATTTACGTTGCCAGTCATTAAGGCTGTGTTTTCCACTAAGCTGAAAAGGATAATGTTCCTAACTGTACAAAGTAACGTAAACATTTTAGTATCTTACGTTACTCGCTCGTTGATCAAGAGGCCTTCACCACCCCCCCCCCCTAGCATGATAGCAAGGAAGAACTCGTTATCTAGTGACCACAGGTCGTTTTAGCGCTACAGATTGGAAGTCATAAAACTTCTGCCGTTTCAGTTTTCGATGCATTTTTGGAGGGTGTATCCCAGAGCAGGATTGGGAGGGAAAGATCAGAAGAGATGGGTGTGATGTAGTGATCATGGAATAGAATCTACAGCCGTACATACAGTATCCTACCACTCCTCATTTTCTACAGTGGATGGTGTAAAAAATGGTATAAAGTCTTAGATACAGTCACCTCCCCCCACCTCAGCTTCTACAGTGGATGGTATGGAGGAAGGTGTACAGCCTTTGGTACAGGTACCTCCCACTCCTTAATTTATACAGTGGATGGCGAAGTATTTGTCTACAGAAGTCCCTGGTATTATGGCCTAGGGACATCTTGATTCAGGAAGGATTCGAGTGAATCTTTCCCACTGGCCGTTGCTCCAAAGCCCTGAGCCCTCCCCTCGCCCCCTCACCGAATCAGCTCGAGAATCATCCTTGATTATTTGGGTTGTCAGGATATCTAATGAGGGGGGGGGGGGCTGGTTGATCCAGGGCTGAGCCAAGCCCACGGACACGGCCGGGGCGTGAAACGTCACGGGCGTGGCGAAACTCCGGTCCAGTCTCGTTCTTTGTCCCAGGGTGAGACAGGCCGGGACAAGGGTTGGGGAGGGGGGGATGGTGGGGTGGTCTAGTGGCCGAGCCCTGGCCAGCAGACACCCTTGGCTGTGCGCTGAGACCGTGGGCCAGAAATTTGTCTTGAGATCCCCACCGCGTAACGCCAGTGTGGTCGTCTGGTGGTCTCGCCCGGGGGCAACCAGTTCCCATGAGACACTCTGCGATGGCCGAGGCTGCGAACGAAGGATCTCCTGCCTGGGGAGACTCGACGTCTTCCGTAGGCTCGGGTGGCGGGAAGACCTCACAAGTCTAAGGAGTGACACCCTGCTATAAATCAGTTGGCTGCATGCCCTTCGATTATTGTGGTACGCTTCCCTTGCCCACTTTTCTCGTGAAATCAGCACCGAGTGCAACCTATGAATGCTCAGAATTCCTGTCTTTCGGGAAGCCATCAGGGAATAGGATATGACAACACTTGAGACTGAGGTATAGAGGGGGCGTTAAGGTCTTTATCATGACACATGTCCTGATGGCCCCTTCTCATAGTGCCCGTTGACGTTTGGCCCTCTAAATTTCCGGAAGCATTCCAGTCACTAAATAGATACGCGGTCTTCAGAACATTGTTAGAATGTTTACTATCGAGGTAAAATACAGAGTTCTGAAAGCCATGAACAGTCAGAAGTGTTCTCCATCAGTATTCGGATATGTTCTTCTCTCTCGCCTCGTCTGCTGTTACCATACTAAGGATGTCTCAGTGTTTTCGTCTGGTGTCCAGCGTTGGATGTGGCGGCAGCTGCAGCAGCTGGCCACATCCAGGTCTACAGGTTCCAGGGGGGAGGGTTTGTGGTTCTAGGAACTAAAATCACACAACATTTCCATCGTAAAATCCCTGATTGTGACGCTGCACCTGGACTTGTGTTTTCATCGAATGTGTCATCATGTTGCCCCTAACTCATCTCTTCTTCACTGCTGCGTCTGTTCTCTCAGTCCTGCGTTGTAACGATATTTATTTGCCTTCAAACCATACAAAGAATACCCAAATATTACCTGTCGCGTTGTGGGTATTGCTGCCCAATGGCAGTCACAAGTCTTCACCGTCACTGGAGTCAAGCGTCAACACCGTCGGAACTCTGATCTCTTGACGTACGCTTTCCCCACACCAACAGACATCTGCGCATGGCTCTACATCCCTCCACCATGAGTACCTCCTGCTGGTAGTCACAACTGAGGAGTCCATGCTACGGGAAGACCATGTTTCAGCCCCTTCGGATAGCCTTCCTCTCTCAGGCAGCGCCGTGGTCTGCTGCTTTGACTGTGAAACAGGGATGGTAGAGATTCCGTTCGCCTCTCCGTTGCTGGGCAGAGTTGGCGCAGCAGACGCAGCAGGCTGGTCGTTTCGCATGATGGCGACGGTGCTGGGGGGAAGCTGGAGGTGCCTTGGCCAACGAGTATTGTCTTCTCAGTAATGCTGGTTATCCCAACGCGTTACCAAACGAACATTTCGTTGAATAAACGCCCACTGTGCCATCTTCGACATGTTTAACGACCTCCTCTCAGCACCGATGTTTTGATCTCTCTATGACTCAGCCGTCAGACAGCGCCAAGCAACTGGGAGCACCGTGTTGAGATGTCCCACAGTCTCGGTGGCGACACTAGGGGCGCTTTGGCGTCTTGATTCAGCCACTGGGAACACAGTGCGAAGAGTCTTCGGGTTAACGGACATCACGTTTGTTGCTTGGCAGTTACAACGCAGCCTTTCAAAGGGAAAACCGTAGACCTGATCGAGTCATTGGGCGTTGGGAGCCACGGCATGGTGTTGTTGAGAGCCGCCGACGGTCCTGTCCGTATGATCTGAGGTCGTCTGAACGCCTGGCGTAACTTGGTGTGTTGGAAGCGTATGTCTTTTACACCAGCACCAGCTTCCACATCTTGACCAGCAGTAGTGACATTTCTTAAGCACACTTATCTCCATGTCCGTCCTCATTTTGCGGGGGCCAGAATGTGAGCATCTGAGCCAAAATACTTCGTCTCTCTGCTCGTTATTTTCTCAGCGCGGTGTGTTACGTTGCCTCGATGCACGTATCACGATGGCCAGTCATCGTAAGGACAAGCAGGCCATCAGGGACCATCTCAGAGACGTGGCCAGCGAGTTCTGAATCTTCCTGTTGAACCGAAGTTTGTGGTATTTAGTGTCTCTGTGGTTATCAAGTCTCTTTCAGGATTTGAGGAAGTACATCGTGGTCTGCCTCCCTTTCGTTTCGCAGCGTACGGGATTCTCCAGCTTGCGTGGGTAGTCATGCACTGCAACAGTCGCCTGTCGTGTCCCTGACCGTCTTTTACAGGCTGCTGTCAGAGAGGAGACAAGTATACTTGGCCACGCTGGACCGTTTATCGAGCGACTTGCTCTTGCGTCTCGGTATCCGTTGCTGTACATGTGGATGGCTGGAATGAGGATCTTCCAGGCTGCTATTTCGCTTTCCAGCTTTGTAAGGAGTCTCTTGATTCGAGTCTTATTTGCCGCGAAGGTTTGGCAGCGACGGTGGTAGTCAGCGTCCTTCCAGTTTGATACAGACGGCAGCATCCTGCCGCCTGTGGCTTCTGTGAGATAAACTATTTCCAGTCACTGGCCTCGCGTGACAAGGGACGCTGGCTCCAGTCTGGGTACTGACGGAGTACTCTGGTTCAGACTAAACCCTGTCCCAGTCACGGTTAGTTGCTGACGGCCTCCTAGCACACTGTCTAGACATCCTGTTTTCATCGGGTATAAGAGAGGTCATTTATCATAATGATTCCTGTTTTACACATCTCCGTTCGGAAATGAAACTTAAAACATTCATCTGTCGAGCAATCAGGATGTGGCAGAAGCCAGTCAGCTAAGGTGATAACATATAAATCTACTTAATAAGAGGCATATGTTGATGTCTGGTGTGAAATTCCCGCGTAAAATGAGCAACTCAGTCCCCGCGGCTCGCGTTCGTCCGAGTTACAGAATGACAAAGATTTCTACCGCTGGCGACAGATGGGTGTCATGACCTCATCTCTTAAAATTCCTTGGAACTAAAGAATGTCATCAGCGTCCAGGCCTCCCATACCGAAATTGATCACACGATTCTGGGTGTGTATTACTCCTAGCGTTGATGATGACAGTGCTAGTCGCTAACGAAAAGCAACACGCGGATCTGAGAATAGCAATATGTAGACGAGGCAATAAATCTTTTTTGAGAAGAGACAAACAGTTACTTAAACTGCTTAGGAAAGAACACTCATTTCCACTTTGGAAGACGTACGGAAACAGACAAACGTAATATATTCTGTGACTCAGGTTCCTGAACGTGCCATATTCAATGCCGCTTTTGGTTTCTCTAAGTAAATAATCGACAGGTTATGAAATTACCAGTTTTTTTGGGGAGGAGCGTACAGGAGATGGAGACCACCTCATGCATTATTCAGTGCTACTGAAACGACAAATCAACTTGGCAATCAACCACCGTCTTCAGCAATCCCCCAGTGAACTGTGGGAGGTAGATGTTGCTCAAAATTCTCTTACAAAAGCAAAGATTACAGAAAATATATATACATATATATATATATATTCCGTTTTGTAAAGGGAGTCATTAATGTTTCACAACCGATGACCAAGTCTGGGTCAAGTAGCTGTCTTTTCTCTCTGCCCCACCCTCACTCGGAGCTGCTAGTTCGCACACCACAGACGCGCACGCGGTCTCTCCATCTCTCACACACACAACACTGGACAAACACGTAACTCACACGACCCGTTCTCCATAATCATTTTCCTGCGGTGAACGCTACGCGCGCTAGTCCCGCCTCCTGGCAAAATTTCGACCGTAAGTTCTCGTTAGATTTCTTCTTGTATTTTGATGCAGTAGTTAGAGAGGAAAGGAGGTGGGACAGGGGAAGGGATAGTTCGAAATGGAAGAGAAGACTGACCCGTGTACAGGTGCATTGTGCTAAGGTTTTTCATGTATATGGGCGATTTTCTGGCAGCGTTTTATGGTGTGTGTGTGTGTGTGTGTGTATCTGTGTCGTATCCTTTCGGTTTGGAAAAGGGTATTTGATAAGCTAAGCTGAGCTTTTGTACACTGCTTTCAGGCTTCCAGGGAACCAAGCGAGTTGCTTCTGTGTTTGCACTGTCGTCCAGATCTGGAGTTTGTCTGTAGTCTGTGTCACCATACTTTTCTTGGGGGACTGCTTTTCTTAGGTAGTGGGTGCAGGACAGGACTCAGGGGAGACGTCAGGGGACACACAGGCAGTGTGGGTTTAAAGACAGGACTCCTCCGTTCGCCTGTTTAAAACCCAGGATGACACGGACCTCCAGCCAACTGATGGAGGTTTACAACTGCTTCTGTCGATTATACTCTACGCCTCAGCACCAGAAGCTGCGCATCCACCCACACTTAGGGTACAACTTTATAGCCAACAGGAAAAAAATGAAAGTATACTGCGAGTTGGGTTTTTGCAGGATAGTGCTGAATATAGCAAGCCCCTGCGGCTCTGGGGCAAGGCAGTGGCTCGATAATGTTGTTATACGTTGCTGACAGGGTAATGAGAAGGGGACGGATGAGAACATTGTGTAAAAATTGATAAAAAAAGAGTGACGGATAATGAGAGGACGAGGTTATAAAGACTTCATTTGAAAGATTTCTCCAAGCAGTTTCGACCTGATGATACTTTTATTGGTCTGCAGGTAAGGATGTTATCGTCTCTACGTCTCCCGAGATAGTAGTACTGATTAAGACGTACTGACGCTGGGAAAAACACCTCGAGATCCCACAGTTACTAATGCTATTCAGTAAAAAAAAGGAGACGATTCCGTCTTGGTAGAACTACCATGGTCGTCTGAGACCAGATAAACCACACTACCACGACCAGACGTATGTAACACGAAGGGGAGAGAAAAAAAAGGTGTCTTCACCACAAATTGGAGGAATATATATAAATTTTCGAACTCTCTCGTCCCAGCAGAGAACCAGCTGAGAAACGAATATACCTCTGTCAGTTATCTTAATGCAATCTATCATATGAGACAGCCGGTCGGATATTGAAAGTCCCTTAAATAGAACGTGGATAGCTCACAGCTATTACGGCATTTGTGGTCTTTTAAAGCGAGTTCGGGTCGATTGTACACGCACGGCACAGGAGGGAAAGGCTTCCTCAAGCCCTCGCTTAGGATACTGAGTTAACGTACAAAATGCCGTACGTAAAACCTGCCCTGAAGGCGAGTCTTGCACAGCGGATGATGTTGTAGGTTGTGAAGCAGCCACGTACGTACGTGACGTGGTTTGCTAAGGGCATAGCAGGGCAGCACCACTACCGTCCGTGAAGTGAGGTCGCAAACGAGGTCCGTGGTGTAGGACGTTACCAGGTCATCGCAAAGTACCGTCCGTGATGATAATGTGACTGTGCCACGGACGGGGTGAGTCGTCGTTGTCCGTGGCAGATGGTGTAGGGAGCGCCCGCCCAGCGAGAAATAGGGTGCCTCTCTAGCTGTCAGAGCGCGTGAGCGCCGAGAAAGAGAGAGAGAGAGAGAGAGAGAGAGAGAGAGAGAAAGAGAGAGAGAGGCGCCCTTCGCAGATGACCTTATCTTCCATGCACATGCTAAAGTTCGGAGGTCAGCCCAGCCTCCCCGGTTATAGAGGTCGTCAGCTGCGATCAGCAACTTTATTGCGCCGCCTGATCAATATTGTGATCAATACCTTGGTATATATATATATATATACTCTCTCTCTCTCTCTCTCTCTCTCTCTCTCTCTCTCTTTCTCTCTTTCTTTCTCCACTGGTGCCATCTCCCTCCAAGCGAATGTACGCTAACGCCGAATAATCCCATCCATTTCAAGACGACAGTGGATTAACGATTAACAACCCAATCCAATCTCGGGACTATCGTGAACACTAACCAACCACCTTTCATTTTCAGACGATCTATCGATGCCAACTGGTCCTTGACAAGAGTTCAGCAGAAGAGTGACGCTGTGACGATCAATCCCGCAACCCGATGTGTAAGAAGATGGTGAGTACGACTTTATAAAGAAAAAAGAAACTCTGGCATATTGTTAGATCTGCTAGATCCAAATCGTCCCATCGCATGTGTTCCACATTCATTTTTCATGGGGGAATTCACGATACCTTTACGGTGAAATATCTCAGTACATCGTCCACACGAGTCTGGCCAGTTGAATACCCGAAAGCGCTCGGGATCTCGTGTTTCCTTCTCCATGTGGGTTTTCCTTTCAGCATTTATATCATCATACCTACGGTAGCTCACCGTGGTTTGGGTAAGTACTTTGCCAACATGGTTGTATCCAGTCTGTAAACGAAGCCGAGTTACCCCAGGGGGTCAGTAGTAATACTAGGTACAATGGATGAAACACAGAAACAAAAACTTATACGCATAACTGAGTATGAAAAACGTAGTAGATATTTACTATGAATGACGTAACAATGCTTCCAATGCTGTTGGTGTGAAACACGTGGGAAGGATGGAAGCCACAAGACAAATCTTTGTGTTCTGGGTAAATGAATCAAACACAAATAAAATTTTTCCAAATTCATAAACGGTGAAGATGTCAAAATGTTTTTTCGTATTAGCGCAAATGGGATAAAATTTGTAAATACAGAGAAGTTCACAACACAGAAGACTGCTGCCGTAGATACCAGGCAAAGGCTGGAAAGACTTTTGCCTCCTCTTAAACGAGCCAAAGGTTTTTCCAGGCGTCGGAGAACGACTAACGGATCCAAGAAACGTCAGAATTGAATTTGTGTCCTGTACGTATCTCGTCTTTACTTCGGGTACTGGTCATTCAACACAACGGGGAACGTAGACCACGACACAAAGTCTGGATAACAGACTCGTCCAGGCAGTTGTATTTCGTATAATGTAACTAACATATTAGTCTGCAAATCCAATTTATTTTGTTTCCTC
Source organism: Panulirus argus (assembly GCA_038088735.1). Classification (NCBI taxonomy): domain Eukaryota; kingdom Metazoa; phylum Arthropoda; class Malacostraca; order Decapoda; family Palinuridae; genus Panulirus; species Panulirus argus. The sequence continues at coordinate 13,024 of JAYMFT010376579.1, read as the reverse complement.
GAAATCTCATACCATCTGGTCTTGCGTATGACGACTCGTATATTCCAAACACGTGAACCGCTTCGTCACACACACACACACACACACACACGCACGAGACGAACCACCTCCCGAACCTAGACTTCAGCACTTGCCTTGCTTCACGACACACGAGACAGACGAACGAACCACTTCCCTAAACATATGCACTCCAACCTGCGAGCTGCTTCACAGCGAAACGAACCTATCATCATCTTCCCACCTCATTTCGCACGCGTGAATTGCTTCACGACACACGAGACGAACGAACCACCTCCCCCAGCTTAAGTCCAATTTGTGTACTGCTGCTTCACAACACGCGAGACGAACCACGAACCACCCCAGCAAAATCTCAAAATCTAAAGGTCTCACAAACTGCATTTCAAACAGTCTCAGATAATTGGACGGTGTGCACGAGTTGTCAAGCTTGGGCCAGCTTGACCGTGACAGTGTCAGCTTACTGTCAGGACCAACTTGGCCGTGATGAAAGGGCAGATGAGTCTCTTCTCTTCTTTTTATAAATTTTGCATAATAATTAGTAGATTACTAGCTCTCTATACAAAGAGAGTCCTGGTGTTACCCAGGACCTTTGTAAAGGCTGCGTTACTTCTAGCAGCAGGGAAATGTAGACTCCTTTTGGAGTGAGGAGTTCTTTGACGAGACTGTCTGTACTCCCACTGATCCATCCTGAGCCAAAGGTGACTTTTCACACTCGCGGTTTAAAATCTCTTACAGGTGGAGCCCGGTAACACTAACGTGTGTGTGTGTATAGCACAGAGGAGCTCCCTCTGCCCACACTAGTTAGTCAGTGCCGTGAGCCTGGTAGTTACGTCTAGCTGAGAAGGGTGGTTTGGTAATTAGGCATTTCGTTCATGAATGCGAGTCCCGAGGCCGAGTCGCCGCTTCGTCTTGCCAGTAACACCAAAGCATTGCAGCCGTTGCAACTTATACTGGTAGTATGTCGACGAGTGCAACTCCTTGGATATAACATCCTCAAACCAAACCTAACTCAAGTGGTGATCCACCGCTAATACCTGGTGACAATATTGCTGCTTAGTTAATTACCGTATTCTTCACCAATACCACAGTTAATCATCATTACTGTAAACAACGTGACCCTGATTATAAGTAACTGCTTTGAAAGTACTAAATGTGCGGGTTGGGTAAAAGTGTGCGTTTTCATTTCTAACTGCGCTGAGCTGCAGTGAATGTGTAGTTCTACATCATTCGTATGTTCATTCGTGTTGGAAGATCACCAACTGTATCCATTCCTGTACACAGAGGGAAGACATGACTACGGAGCAAAATTATGTTTCTCGACTATGTATTCAAATGAGACTGACTGACTCGGAGTAAGGAGTAGTTTGCCACAAGGCGACGTCCTGGTTTCTATTGCGTATTCTTTTCTATACCAATGATCTGGCGACAGGATTCACCTGTGATAGCTCCAGATATGCCGACGAAGCGAAATTCGGGATTGATTCCCCAATCGAGGAAAGATTATCTAACGATCCACAAAGATTCACACAATGTTTGTTTCGCTCATTCGAAGCAAAACCTTTTTGTTCTCGAGACCGTATCCATTACGACATGTGAAGCCAAATTGTTCTAGCCTTAGATACCTGTTTTAGATAAAAATTGTCAAATCCTCTGGTATGTTTGAATACTTGTATTGGATCAGCTTTTAACCTTCTCGTTTCTAATCAAATCAACGTCATCTCGTCGGCCTCTCCGTGGATTTGTTTTCTTGACGAGGAAGATATTATTTGGCAGCCGTCATCTGCACACTCTCCATATTCTGACTCTTTTCTGGACTGGGGTGGCCCGAAGCTGAACAAAGTGCTGAAGTTAAGGGGATGAATCATTAAACTGTTAAGAGTGGCAGTTAGTTTCTTAGTAGTGAATCAGAAAGCCTTTCCCATAAAAAAAAAACTAGATTTGTGTTTATTTTTTCATGCTTCTGGGCACTACTCACATATATACACCTGTAGGTCACTGGAGATCATTACACCAAAGTCTTTCTCCTCATAAACCCTTCGTATTTCATTTGTGTTCATACTATAGTTTGCCTCTTCGTCTTAACTGCCGAACAGTAAGACTTTGCACTTATCTATATCAAATTACATTTGTTTACTTGTGATCCTAGTCTCTCGGTCTACCTGAGTCAGCTGGCAGCTAAAGACGTTCCATTTCTCTCGTTGGTACTTGGATCTAACCCTCTTTAATCTCTCGCCACCCCCCACCCCCCATAGGCACCCTCCACAGTTCCTGGACTTACAGTTATTACTGGAGACGAGACGCGGTCGCTTTCCAGACTCCCAAATCCGCCTGTGTTATGATCCCTCGTCCAACAGGTCTGGAAACCCACAGCTCAAACCTGGAGTTACCCTCAAGAAGCTGGGCGTTGCTTGATCTTTCGTCTAAGTCGTCCGTCTGTCTTTGTCTGTCTGTTTGTTACTCTGTCTCTTGGACAGCAGCTCCCGAAGTCGTTCTATGTGTGATATCTGGCGTCGAGCCGCCCCCCGTATATCGCGTCTCCAGGAATTTGTTCTTTCGCAGATTCTTCGCCAGTCACGAGATCGCGACTCATGGACCGTGAGGTGGCAGACCAGCATCTTTGGTCGTCATGAGGGACTCACAAATGCTCACATACAGGCCCATGAATGAGCATACACACGCTCCCATATCTCAGTATACACACACACACACACCTACACCTCAGCATATACACAGGTCCACACCTTTGCATACACCTACGTATCAACAACATACGTATTACCCATACAGCATCCTGTATACACACACACACACACACACACACACACTCACACAAACACACTCATCAAGCAATACACCTTCCCAAATGTTAAAGAACACGGGTTGACACGTACACACGGCCGGTGACCGGGAACCCGGTCACCCCTGCAGAGTGATGAAGATGGGACCCAGAGATATGAGGCGAGGGCATGACTCTCATCCTACAAGAGACACATGACAAGGTGTGAAAGGCTTGTGGTGGCGGACACAGCGTCCAGCCACACCACCAAAACACCACATCGGGACCGGCCGTCAAGCACAGGGACATGGAGGTGTTAAGAATAATATTCATAGTTCATATTAGACCCAAATTTGAATATGTGTATCGCCGTTTTAGTCAACTCCCTCTCTTCTTTAGGGGAACCAGAGAAGATGCAGCGGCTGGCTGGAAAGATTTAGCGTCAGATGTAAGGGAACTGGAGTCCAGCGAGTGGATGATACTGATAGTCTTGCCTACGCTGGAACTTAAGGACGACTAGACTTACTGATTTGAGAAGCTTCCAGTTTCTGGATCGGTCTGGCATCTTCGATCACAAGCAGTTGATAGAATGAGAGGGAACGGAACGAGGCAATGACAGCAGAAGCGAAGCTGAATAACACTTTCAGCACTGGGTGAGTCACGTTCTGGATTTGGCTGGAAGAAGGCCTCTGGATGAGCTGGAAGAGGCCAAATGAAGAATCGATGTCCTTACAGCAGCGCAATGAAGTTCAAGAGATTGGGGACCCAGGAGTGTAGAACTCCCTTCCCGTGTCATACAAAAAGGTGACAAATTCATCATACTGAACATATTCCTACATGGCATCATATGCATAAACAGCCACATGCCAACATACATACATACGCATTCATACGCATACAGATAGCATCGGAGATGTATGAGGAGATGTGACTGATGTATGAGGATGAGTGCTGGTGAAGATTTATAGATATGGGCAGATCTGAGTACAAAGAATCATGAGGAAGCAGCACCAGTACTGTATTGTGAGACTCACTAGGGCCTTGCGAGAGATTCATGAGGTGGGTGGAATCATGAGAGAAAGAGGAGCATTAGCGTTCACAGGAAATGTGTCACTGATTATCGAGAATGTATATCAGGGGGTTTGCAAAGAATGAATCCACAGTCAGCAGGGATGTATCTGGCAGTAATAGGAAAGTATTAGGGGTTAATGAGAACGTATGAGGGTCTGAACGTCGATGTATCAGGGAAAGATGAGGACGTATCGTGGGGTTTACTCTTCATTCTAGTCCAATGGACTATCAGGAATGCTGTCTGGATTTACACACCTGACACATTACAAGGGGAAGTATTAGGGATTAGTAGCGGATGGGGTAGTATCAGGAGTTAAGAGAGTGGCAGGGTGAGTATCAGTGGCTCGTGTATCAGTGGCGGGGTCAGGGCGGCTGTATGAGGGGAGGGGGAGGGGAGGTAGGGGGTGGTCCGTGTGGCAGGCAGCCCCCCCCCTCCTCTCCCCCCCCTGACACTGTGACATTCTGTACCGGTTGCCACACCCCGCCACACCCAGAAGCACCCCCTCCCCCTTCCCCTTCCCCTTCCCCCTCCCCTCCCTCCCTCCCTCAATCCCGGTCCTCAACACCAGCCTCACCACCACCACCACCACCACCACAGGGCTGAGTCCTGGGACGCAGACTTGTTCATCAATCACCAACACCAACGACATGGACTCGGGAGTCTCGCCAGCCCGGACCTCGACTGGACGAACGTCGAAGACGGTATGAATCCAGCGAACACCAGCCAAACACGGAGGAGAAATTCCCCGCCAGAAGATTCAGTTGAGGCTTTAACAACTTGGAAGAGCAGACAGGGACATGGAAGATGGATTGCAACGGAGACTAAAAGCTAAGTAATTGCAATTTGGTGCCAAAGAATATTTCGCAGACACAAAATACTCATTCAAAAGGAGAGAGAGAGAGAGAGAAAAAGGGACCTTGGAGTCATTACTAGTCATGACCTCAAATACGGCGAACAATGCCCCAGATACATACAACAAAAGCCAGTAGTGTGTTACGGGGTCATAGAAAACAAGATATGCGATGCCCACTCTCATAAAGCCCTGGTGACACGCTCCTCAATTACGATCAGCAGATCCGGTCATAGATGAAGCAAGAGAAAACGCTAGATAAGCCTTATGGGGAAAAGACTCAAGTAACGGGAAGTCTTTCTCAGGAAGACATTTCCAAAATCCTAAAGCAGAAATAAGCTGGAAATCACAACACAGGGAAAGTTACTGGATCACCTTAGACTGAAGAATTCAGTGACTGAGTAAAACGCTATCGAAGATACAAGGAAGGACCCGTGATAGGAATGTGGGGCAAAAGTTAATATTTTTTTTTCCCTCCAGCGTTGGAATGAACTACTTCCCGATGCGGTAAATACAAAGGCCTATAAATAACCACAAATCAAGGCTGAGCAAATACTTCGCTGACATTTTCTTATCTGTATACAAATCCGGTTTACCACTAATAGCGTCTTTCTTTTCAAGACTAGCGAGCTACGTGTTGCTAAACGGTCAGAAAACTTTTTTTCTTTTTTTCCAATCCGCACTTTCCTATAAAATTACCGTGACGGTATATCCACCACCACCACCCCGCCCCACAACTACTACTAGGTATTTTGTTTTTTTTTTTCTTTCTCTCATTTTCATCCTGACGACAGTTGAGCCGGAGGGAGAGGTGGGGTGGTGTGAGGAGGGGTGCCATCTGATTTACTCTCCTGTTTCTACTGCAATTTTTAGGCTTGGACAACAGATGGTGGTGACCTCCTCCGTCATGCACCACTAGGTCTCCTGTCTGCGTCCTCTCCTTTGTACTTCCGCGCCTTGACACCATCACTGTCACCATCTGCACCTTCACTATCACCAGCACCTGCATCATCACTATCGTCACCACCTGCACCATCACTATCACCAGCACCTGCATCATCACTATCATCACCACTTGCACCATCACTATCACCACCACCTGCACCATTACCATCACTATCACCACCTGCAGCTTCACTATCGCTACCACCTGCACCATCACAATCACAACCACCTGCACCCACCATCACAATCACAACCACCTGCACCCACCATCACTATCACCACCACCTGCACCTTCACTATCACCACCACCACCTGCACCATAGCTATCACCACTACCTGCACCGTCACAATCACAACCACCTGCACCATCACTATCACCACTACCTGCACCGTCACAATCACAACCACCTGCACCATCACTATCACCACCACTTGCACCATCACTATCACCACCACCTGCACTATAAATACCACCTGTGTCATCACTATCACTTCACCTGTCACCATCACCTACCACCAGCGTCTTCGCTCGCACTATCACACCCTCTCCTGCACTTTCACGACCGCAAGACACCGCCACTGCTGCGGCCTGAACCACCTGTGCCACCACCTGCGCCACCACCTGTGCCACCACCTGCACCATCACCACCACCTGCGCCACCTCCACCTGGACCACCACAGTTACTTACACCATCATTATCAAGAGCGCCATCACCGCCACCTTCACTATCATTTGCACCGCCCGCCACCTAAATCAACCCCCATCATCACTACATGCCCTGGTCCTCACTACAGCCACATCCCTCCCTCCCATCAATCACGTCAGTACCTCGACCACCGTCTGCCACTCTCAGATGCGACACCACCACCACCACTACCACCACCACCACCACGGCGCATGCCATCATTTCTACCACTTCAAACACCTCCTACAAAACGGACACACACCTCTACTGTTGCCACTGGACCCGTGGCCGCCACCACCACTGTCACCCAATGTGGTAGGTTCGGGTTACCTGAAGGTGCGGAGGATTAGAACGTTTTCTGGACCTGTGTTTGGCGAGAGAGAGAGAGAGGGTGTGTGTGTTTCTGTGTGTGTGTTGGAGGGCGTGTGTGTGTGTGTGTGTGTGTGTGTGTGTTGGAGGAGGGTGGTGTACAAGGTTCTCCCTCATTAACAGCATCCTGGATCCGGGTGTGGGAGAAGACTGCCTGGTTTCCGTCCGAACCCCCGAAGAAATGTGGGCTTGCTCTCTCGCCCCCCCCCCTCCTTCCCCTCCCTCCCCCCCCCACCTCTTCCTCTGGGCCCGGAGAGAGAGAGAGACCCATCCACCCTCGGAACATTGGCACAGGGTTCGACCCTCAATTTACCCCGTGTGAGGTATGGGCTAGCGCGTGTTTTAAGGCGTCCGACACGAGACCTGTTGGGGAGAGGCTGACGCTGTTTGTATGTAGAGGTGTGTGTGTGTGTGTGTGTGTGTGTATGTGGGTGGGGCGCTTCAGGACCAGCCGAGCTTGACCTTGGCCTGTCTTAGATATATCCCAACAAAACATTTTTTCCCCCCACCGCCACTTCACCACAACTCCGTCTGTTCACAGTTGCTTGTATTTTTCTTGTCTTGCCACCCTACCCCGCCCCCCTCTTGCATCCCTGGGCTGACCCCCGTGGGAGGAAGAGGGAGGTGGGTGGTGTTGTGGTCTCATATATGGTCCGCACTCCGTGGTCATTCCTCAACAGAAAGAAAACTTGGGCAACGTTAGATTTATATATCTCATTATTTCGCAATGGTATTTCGTTAGCTTTTGCACACCCCTTTTTTCTCCTCTTGGTTCCTTCCCGAAGTCGTGTTCACGCTGGAGCGTGTGTGTGTGTGTGTGTGTGTGTGTGTGTCTGTTAGTTAGCTGCTTCGCTATTACTGTCCCTTAGTGGTGGCAGAGGGAGGTGATGATGGAGCCTGAAAGGGTCTGTCGACACACGTTCACCTTGATACCAGCCATTGTTGCGTTGGGAATCAGTGTTCCATCACACTGGTATAAAGACGCAGTCAAGTCGTCCTCAACTTCCATGTGTTCTGAGGTCCACCGTCACACTCTAACCAACCCACCTGCACCCAGCAACACTGACAACCCACCACCTACGCCACCCACCCACCTATGAGCTCAGCTGAACAGCTTCATCTTCCGCCACCTACCTGTAGTACTCAACCAAACCATACTTCACCTGCGCCACCCATCTATACCACCCAATTAAAAAAAACTACACATTCTCCACCCCCTTCCCAATACACCCATTCAAACAACTTTAACATTCGTCTCTCATCAACACACCCATTCAGACAGCAGCACCTTCCTCACACACACACACACACACACACATAACTAAAACTAGGTGATTCGTCCACCTGTTTATTGGATATTAACAGGAGCAAATCCTGTACAAGACCTGTGAATTGTGCGGGCCCAATGATGTTCCACACGAGTTTGTGAGCAAAGTGATATCCCTTGTCCGTGGCCATACTGGTGCATCTGTGACACTAGTCTTCAGGTCAGCCAAGTGGTCCTCCTGATAACAACCTCAGCTCCTGACTCGTTATCAGAACGCTAATGATTTACATGTGAACTGAATATGATGCACCTTGAGTCTTACATCTCTCTCTCTCTCTCTCTCCCTCAACAGCAACGACAGACAGGCACATAAATTAGGTGGAGACGTATTGCAGTTTTGCAAAATGGGTTTACGCGTCTGATTTTTCCCCAGATAAGATCGAGACACATTCTGTCATGGAAGCCTCTGCCGAGGTCTCTTCTTTTGACTGCAGACCTCTCGCCTTCATTAGATAAACCATGCAAATTACTTTCCCAGATATGTGTCCATCCTTCGCTTTGTCTTTTGATACTTAAACGTCAGACGAGTGTGGGTTCTGGGTTCAACGTTAAAGAAAATCATCTTAAGCTATGTGGGGGGTGAACAAAAAAAGAAAAATTCAGGATTGCTTGTGGTACTTGATAGACTGAGGCACAGTGAGACGCTGCTACTGGTGTCAAGAGTCACGAGGGCTCAGGCGAGCTCGTCACTGAAGATCCCAATCGATGGTGGTCTCAAAGCGTGTTCCATCTTGCTGGAACTGGACCCGAGCAAACGGGAGTAGAAAGCATTCCAGGTGTCCTTGTCTTCCTCTCGTTTCATTTTCTTTTTCTTCTACGTGCTTGAAACTACCTGGCGTCGAAGTAAGTTTTCTGGAAGCTGCCTGACTTCCAGCTAACAACATCCTGGAAACTTCCTGGCCGCCAGCTATCTCGCTGGAAGTTGCCCGGTTGTCAAATAACGTTCTGGAAACTACTTGGCTGCCAAAGAAAGGATCGGTATATTTCCATCATTCCAGAATACGAAAATCGTACAGAAAACGAAGGTAATACGAAGAGAAAGTGTGTCTCAGTTACGTCCTGAGGCTACAGAAAATGGGGCATCTGGAGAGAGCTGGGTCTCATCCGACCCGTGTTGTAGAAGACGACCAAAGGGTCTGGACGAGGGGCCTGGAGACTGAAAATCCTCCCATCCTTTACTATCGCTTTCAAAAAGTGGGAACAAAGAACGAAAAAACCGAGCGAGAATTATTCCACCTCAGAGGCTGAGTTCCCGTACTCGAAACGCTACCTCACAAGAAAACGGGAAAAGTCGAGCTGTATCAAAGAGAAGAACTCTTAAGGTGGTGGTCCGGTCGCTGGCCACTCCCCTCGACGCCCACTTTACCGTATGAGGTACATCAGTGAACCACATGCACTAGATTATGCCTCATGTTACACTAGACTGGGTTGACTGTCCAATAGATTGTTATTTTACCTAGCGTACAGGATTCGTTCGCTGGCTGGAACGGTTGCTGCGTCATGGCGGGTAACCCGAGCCCGGGGCAGAGGTCGCGTAAAACAAATGCTCAACATTTCAAGTCGCTCGTGTTTGTTAATCCTTTAAGGAAGGTATTGGAACCGGCAGTTATGGGGGCATGCCCCCGACTGCCGATAAATTCAGTCGTCTCGTACACCCTGCAACACTTTTATTTGTTTAACATTTTCAAGAAACACTCCACCCAGCGACCGGCCACCACCAACCTCTCCCCGGCGCAATTGGTACCGACTGCTCGAAGATTTCGGGGCCAAAGATCCTGTGTGACAGAAGAGCTTAGGTCACCACTAATGAACATTTCTATGTTTCGAATCGTAAATATGACTGGACCCCAACGATTTTCACTGGACGGAGACAACGGGGATGGATACATAAGGAAGAGGTATGAAAATGCAGCTGAGGAGCAAATGAAATGGGTGCATTTGGAAAAGTGACTTCGTGAGACGGAGGCTGAGAGAATTTAAGGAAGAGGAAATCGACGCTGAGTTATTTTATAAATCAAGGCCTTTAATGGAGAATGAGAAGCCAAGGGGAAATCCCCTCTTTGTGGCCACCAAGGGCCTTGTGATGGAACCGGACCAGTCCAGCAGCCACTACCCGGTAGAAGGGACCGGGAGACGCCTCTGGTGTCTTGGCCCCTCCTGGTAGGTGGTTAAGCCGGACCAGCCGAGCTGCTACTCGCTAGGGAGGGGGATGGGGGGGGCGGGCCAGGACACGCCTGTAGAGTCCTGGCCCCTCCTAGTGGGTGGTGGAGGCGGAGCAGACGGGCCAACCACACCCAGCAAGAGAGAGACAGACAGACAGACAGGGCTGGGGATGCGCCCCCCCCCCCTGGAGTCCTCCTGGTCACACGCCTCGCTGATAGATTATCAGAAAACATTTCTTGCGCTAAGTGCTTGCCACAGAATGTTTAACGAGCCCCGTCGCTAACATCCGTCCGATGTTTTCCGCGATGTGCTCTGAACCGGATGCGTCCACCGGGTGTCACAACCAAAGATGTCCAGGATGCGGTACGCCCCTTCCTCAACCACCTGTTACCCCCACCGAGCGCTGCCGCAAGGCTTCGTTGATAAGCAAGCGGTTCTACCGGTGCCGCGCCACACAAGGCGTCCAGCTCCCCGGGTCCTGTGAGTTGCTGGAGAAGACCTGCCTCTCACGCCCCCAGCTGTGTGTGTGTGTGTGTGGCGGGCTCACAGAAGGGGAAGACATTCAGCTGGTGAAGAGGGGGGACACAGTCGTACGATGAACCACCTGAGTGGCATAGCCCACTGGGAACTCAAAAGCCATCATAAGGACCTCGAGCATTAGTGCCGAGTGACCGGAGATGGTGGACCTCGCTTTGGCTGACGGGGTTCCAAGGAGCGACACACACCCTGCCCACAACTGCTGCCCACCACATCGCCAGACCCGTTGTTACCTTTACTTACCCACACCAGCGGACATCTCTGTTACTCTACCTTCCACAGGTATGCAGAGGGGGGGGGGCTGAGTGAGGTAAACGCTGGGTAAGCATGGAAGAAAAATCATGTGGAGTCATACGCGAAAAAAACATTTTTTAGTGAATGCATTGTCTCTCTCTATCTCTCTCTCTCTCTCTCTAGTCATCATGGACTTAGAAGAGGAATTTCACTGCGCACAGACACAAGACTATACGCGCAGTCTTCCTGCGTACACGGAAACGTTTCTCAGAAAACGTACGCGTGTTGATCCCCGGATGACACGGGAACGTTTCGTTTCTCTCTCTCTCTCTCTCTCTCTCACTCTCATTAAATGTAAGATATTAAGTAATCTGCTCACTTCTTCGGGATTACATTTCCCTAGATTTTCGCGCAATATCAACTTGTGTAGAACGCACGCCCCTCTACCCCGAGGTAAAACAAATGGCCATTTACAGGTTTAAGAAAATCAGTAAATCAAGAAAAAAACTTTTACACTCTTGAGGGGAAAAGCAGTTTGGCCACAGACACTGCCCGCAGCAACAGACCACAGCCGGCTGATATGCCGAGCTGTTAGAGGAAGCAAAAATCGTTTGGTTTGATCGTGTTTATCCCAGCTCTGTTGAGGCACCTGGCACTATGGGGGTACCTGGCACTGTGGGGCACCTGGCACTCCTATCTCACGTCTTGGGCTGTTCCCAGGCTCGAGCCCGCCCCGTTGGGCCCTCCAAGTCTTCACAAAATCTTTGAGACAATAATCTTGAGCAAATTATGCTTGATTGCCTTCGGAAAAGGAATCCAATTGCGCTGATAACCTTTACAAAAGGATTCTTATGCTTTTGATTACTGCTAAATAGAACTTTATTCTTCTGATTACCTTAAAAAAAGACTTTAATTCTCATGATTACCTTTAAAAGAGACTTTTGTTCTTTTAGTTACGTTTAAAAAGTACTTTTATTCTTTTGATTGTCTTGAAAAAGAACTTTTATTCTTTCGATTTTAATTCTCTTGATTACATTCAAAAAGGACTTTTATTCTTTCTCAACATCAGACCTCATTCAGTCATGCACAAGCGTATCAGGCAAGATCAACTTTTTACACGCCTGATTCTCGCTTTTTTTTTTCTTCAGATAATGCAATAATTAATAACGATTTACTTCAACTGGTTTGCAATATTACTTCTTGCCCCGCCGGTGATCGACTTCATAGTATTTAATTCTATATATTTCTAGTTTTATAAGTCTGGCTTTGATCTCCCTCTCATGTCCAGTGGCTGTTGGGGGCCAGCCTGGCCCAGCGCTGATGGCTACGGGCGACTCTCCCTCCCAGCGACCATCACCACTGGCGACTGAATCTCCCAGCGACCATCACAGTTTGATAATATTCAACTGGCCCACTCGCTCACTACCCCCTCCAGATGCCTGTTACTCTCAGGTGGTGGTACCTGCCATTCCTATGTACCTGCTGCTACATTCAGGTACCTCTTGCTCCTAGGTACCTGCCACACCCAGGTACCTTCCGCTCCCAGGTACCAAACCTGCTATCCTCAAGTTCCTACCATCCCAGCCAGGTATGTATGTATGTACCTGTCGCTCCCAGGTACCCTACCAGAAGTATCCTGGTAGCTAGCGATTATAAAATTCATTCTGTCCATTATAATCCATTGGGACATTTGGACCACTACAGCTGTATTGTCCATTGTTGTATAATGTATGATTTTGGTTCCCTTTTGTGTGTGTGTGTGTTTGTTACCGGACTCTGCCTACATGAGGTTACACCCTGAGTGGAAAAAAATCACCTTTTTGGCTCGGCTGCATCACTGAAATTACGGTCTCGTCCAGGAAGCTCTTGGACGCCAAAGGAATCTACATTTCTCTGCTCCTGGAAGCAGCGCAGCCTGTGGCTGCGTGAGTCTCTGGGAAGACGTCAAGAGTAACACCAGGTCTCATTTCATTTAGAAAAAGATAATTATGAATAAAGATTATATATACAATGGTCCTGGGTTCGATATATATATATATATATATAT
>JAYMFT010376568.1:0-21002 GCA_038088735.1 Panulirus argus | reverse complement strand
TCCTCACTTGGCCCCTTCTCTGTTCCTTTTTTGGAAAAGCAGAAACTGGAGGGGAGGATTTCCAGCCCCCCCGCTCCAATATATATATTTATTTATTTATATATATATATATATATTATCCCTGGGGATATGGGAGAAAGATTCCTTCCCACGTATTCCCTGCGTGTCGTGAAAGGCCACTAAAACGGGAGGGAGCGGGGGCTGGAAATCCTCCCCTCTTATTATTTACTCTTCCAAAAGAAGGAACATAAAAAGGGAGCCAAGGAGAATTTTTCCTCTACGGCTCAGTCCTTTGTTCTTAACATTTCTTTGCTAACGCAGGAAATGGCAAATATATATGAAAAAACATATATACATATGTACATATTCATACTTGCTTAGCTTTATCCATTTTCTAATGCCACCCAGCCCCATAAGAGACACCATCACCACTTTCTTCAACAACGAAGTAGTGCCAGGAAACATATGGTGAAAGGCTACATCGGCTTACATCCATTCTTCAGCAAGGAATATTAAGTTAATCCTGCTCACTTTGAGTGTTATTAAGGCAGTATCCCAATATTATTTTGACAGTTTGCCCACAATTTACTCCCAAATATAGGAGCATTGATGAAATCGCTGGTTCATTTGGTACCACCAACTCACGAGATGTTGAACAGCCACATCATAAATCTAAAGTTTTGATATATCCAGACAAACACATAAAGCTCATTTCTTACTCTAAGCCCATTCAAACTACATGGCACTGTGATAATTACATATTTACAATGTTTGTTGGTGGGAGTTCTACCCTCATGAAACCCCTTATCTTGACCTTTCTTTACCATCATCCAGTTTTTTATTCTTATGTTTGCTCTTCACATTTACAATTTCATATCAATATATTCTAGTTATCCATTACTTTTATACTATAGAATTACTTCTTTACATTGTTTCTTGCTTTATTTCATGTTTTGGCCTCTGGTTGTTCTGTCCTTGCATTGTTTGAAGAATGCCACATGCCTCACTACTAACATCATCAAATCAGTGTAGAAGCTTGAAGGATGTAGTTAGGTCACCCCCTCCCTCTACTGTTTTCCATTTTGGACATATTTAAAGCCCCTAACCTCTCTTTTAGCTGAGCTTTCTTAATTCTGGTACCATCTTTGTAGCTTTCCTGTGGACCTTTTGTATTAGTTCCTTATGCTTCATTAAGGATGGTGACCACATTTGAGGAACATATTCTAGTTTTGTTTTAGTGTAGGATCTAAGTAGTTTCTTGATTATTTTCTAATCCCCAAATCCTTATACTTGAATGCTTTTCTGATATTTCCCAGTAGACAGTTTTCCTATTATTTCATTCATGTATTAAGAAGTGGCATTGAAGTTCACTATTTATGGAGACTTTATTGCTGTGGCCACCCCCTTGAGGGAGTTCCAGGTGGGAACAGAGATATAGATAGGTAGATGACTTATCCTTGGAAGATGTGTTGCTTGTAACGGAGTAGGGATGATGTCTGCTCATAAGTCCCTTTCTTATGCAGATTCCTAGAACTTCCTTCCTTCTAGATAATGGGAGCTGTTAGAAGTTCAAACCTTTTACTTTCTAAGAATTTTCATGGTAACTTAGCTCCTCACATTGCCTTAAGAAAACTCTTCCTTGTAGACCTGGCCTTGAGAAGAGTTAGTGAGGTACATGCAATATCCAGACATAAGAACCCTCTTTATATAGATGATGACATGGTATGAATCTGGATAAATCCAAATCCTAGATTCTTGGCCAACAGAGGGAGAGAGACAAATATGTATAGAATATCTGTAGAGTGATTTATTCTTTGAAAACTGTGACTAGATAGCATGTAGATAGTCCTACAAACTTAGAGATTACCTTAAACTGTCAGTAGGATCATCAGTTTGTTCATTCACGAAGTTTAAAACCTCTTTAGAAAAGGATTGTCTCATTGAATTAAGGGGTGTGTTTTGTGTACCCACCCTAGCCTATTTTTTTAAGAGCCTATCATGTTAAGAAGGTAGGCTCTACCTTGATGTATTTGAATTCCTTTTTCTTGGAAGAGATCCATAAAAGGGGGTCTTTGGTATTCCAGTATCACATTTGTCAGACACAATTTTATCCTAGATGTGGATGATCTACCTTTTGTTGCACTGGGAATGACACCTTGAAGGCAGATAGTAGCTAAGAAGCCACGGAAAAGCTGCCAAGTTTATGGAATTTTCTGGTCCTGAAGAGAATTGTAAACTTTTGAGTATTGAAAAAAAAATTTCCCTAAGGAAGTGCCCTGCTGGCACTTTTTTACAGGTCTGTCATCTTGCCTTCCCTTGTGTTCTCTTAGAAAAACTTTTTTTAGAGAAAGGTGACCTCCAACTTATGTGATCTGAGAATTATACAGTGGTTGGTGTTATTGACCTTGGCAAAGATTGGGATGGTGGCATCATTACCAAAATGGTGTAACTGATATAAAAAGAGTGGATCCAAGACTACCATGGGAAGGGTAGGTTAGAGGCAGTTAACTCACCAGAGGGCAGTGAATTTCAGGGTCCAAACTCCCAGGGATCCTAAGGATTTTCGTAAACTCACAGGACACCACCTTGGAGAGAGTTTTTCATTTTTCGAAAGCTCTGTTTTTTCAAGACTATTGTTGACTCTTATATGCATATTACCTTCACTGTTTTGAATAAATCGTGTTATGTATATCATGGTGGTTAAGATATTAGTTCTATATTATGATTTAGGAAATTGGACTTATGAAGAATACAAAAATCCTTTCTTTAAATGGTTTAGCTTACTGAGGGTACATTACTTATTTGCCTATTTACATGCTTGGTCAGTATTTACTTATTGTGGCAGGTCTTTTATTTGTGTATTTATTCATTGCAGAATATGGTGATCATATTACCTACTGGGAAGGACTGAGAAGCATTTGTCTTTAGAATTTTATAAAGTTCAGAAATAAAAAACAGTAAAGCTTGAAAATATGATATTTTGAAGGATTGATATAAAGTTTAAGAATATGTTGCAGCTTCTTTCCTAAGAAAAAGACTTTTAGTGACAGGAGGGCTATTACAGTCCTTCTAAATTATAGCGTAGTAAATTGCAGAGGCCAGTCAGTCAACCGTTTGATATTCATTAAAAGATTTCCTCTTCTATTGTTTCAGGGGGGCACGGAAATGAATACCGGTTGCTTAACAACAATGATGCTGATATGAAGACTGTTTTGGAGACACCAATTACTATTTGGACACCAACACCAATGTCACCAGCTCGCCGGGCATGCTTCATTGCTTCCATTATGTTTGGCATTTTGGTTGTGGCTACCTTTCTCTGGGTCTTGCCATGTGATGTACAGCCATGTGAAGGAGAGTTGGGATTAAGAGATAGAGATTGGGCAGTAAAGATTGAAGGAATGGGTAAGTGATATGAATGTAAGGAAAGACATGTTCACAACCAGTTTTTAGTGTTCTCTTGTATGTATGTTTTTGATTATCTAGGACAAGTAATTTCAGTTTATCATATTTAAGCAAATATCTTAAGGTATTTAAATTTTTATAAGAGGAAACAGATGAAGGAGCTAGTCAGGAAGTGCTCATCCTCCTCAAAGGCTCAGAATGAGGTGTTTGAATGTGTGTGAATGTAACCAAGATGAGAAGAGAGGAGAGATAGGTAGTATTTTTGAGGAAGAAACCTGGATTTTCTGGCTCTGAGTGAAATGAAGCCCAAGGGTAAAGGGAAGGAATGGTTTGGAAATGTCTTAGTAGTAGTCGTGGGTTGGAGAGAGGACAAGACCTAAGGAAAGAGTAGCACTACTCCGGAAGCAGGAGTTGTGAGAGTGTGTGATAGAGTGTAAGGAAGTGAATTTTAGATTGCTGTGGGTAAAACTGAAAGTGGATGATGAGAGATGGGGGATTATAGGTGCTTATGCACCTAGCCACGAGAAGAAAGATGATATAGTATAAGGAAGTGAATTTTAGATTGATATGGGTAAAATTGAAAGTGGATGGTGAGAGATGGATGATTATTGGTGCTTATGCACCTGGCCATGAGAAGAAAGATCTTGAGAGGCAAGTGTTTTGGGAGCAGGTAGGTGATTGTGTCAGCAGTTTTGGTGCAGGGGACTGGGTATTAGTGATGGGTTATTTAAAAGCGAATTTAGTTAACTTGGCAGTTGAGGGTATAATCGGATAGCAGTTGACTGAACCAGCGCATGTGAAATGTCTGTGAGTTTGGTGCATTATACATGACAGCTAGAGACTGATTGTGAGCGAATGTGGCCTTTTTTCGTCTGTTTCCCGGTGGTACCTTGCTGATGCAGGGGGTGGTGATGCTATTTCCTGTGGGGCGGGTTGGCACGGGGAATGGATGAAGGCAAGCATGTATGAATATGTACATGTGTATATATGTATGTGTATTTATATGTATGAATATATGTATATGTTGATATGTATATGTATGTGTATGTGCATGTTTGTATATATGTGTATATATGAGTGGATGGGTCTTTCTTCGTCTGTTTCCTGGCGCTACCTCGTTGACGCTAGAAATGGCGATTAAGTATGATAAATAAAGATAATGAAGTATTCAGTGTTATGACTGGAAATAGTGAAGAGCTTGTGGAGTTGTGTGCAGTAAAAAGACTGGTGATTGGGACTACTTTGTTTAAAAAGAGATATACATTGCACCCTCCACAGCATACATATGTACATATATATAGCATTAATGACATGGCCTTGATTAGGGCCTCAATTGCCTGTTCCTTTTCATCTTAAGAAAAAAAAGAAAAAGGTTATCCTGAAAATACTGGAAAATTGTTATATATGTCCAAATCTAAATTTCAATTAATTATCTTATTGAATTTTGTCTAATTAAGACAATGAAATTTTCTGAGGCATCAGTAAATGGATATTTATCCTTCCATTCCTTAGCATATTACCTCATATGTAGTACAGGTCATTCCCCTAAAATCATATTGCTGGTAGACAGATTGATAGCTCAGTGCCTTCAGGGTATTGCAGACCCTCTATGACATTTTATTAGGGTACTGTTGGGCCTCTGTGACATCTTAGTTAGTATTGCTGGCCATGAATCTTGGTCTGGATCAATATCCCAGTCTGGGCAGCTGGCTTACAGTCAACCCAGCTGGTCTTTCACCGTTTTGTGATTTATCACTGAATGGGGACATGGCATAAGATAGGGAATGTGAAGTATAGACTTCAGTCTCTGTGGCTTTGAATGGGGACATGGCATAAGATAGGGAATGTGAAGTATAGACTTCAGTCTCTGTGGCTTCATGAGTAGGGAGTACAAACTTTTCACTGTTGTAGGCTTAAGGGCCAGTATGTTGAAGATGACTGCTCTGTATAAAGCACATCATGATTTACCTTGTATGTAAGTTGTTCATAAAACTCATCATATGTATTCATTTGGCCTGAACCTGCAATTCAAGCATAAGTTATGGAATGTGAAGTATAGATTTTAGTTTCAGTGGCTTCATGAGTAGGGAAAACAAACTCTCCAATAGTTGTGGGCTGAAAGGCCGGTATGTTGAAGATGATTGCTTTGGCTAAAGTGCATCATGATGCATGTCCTTAGATTTACCTTTTTTATGTAACTTGCTCTTAAAATTCATTATATGTATAATTCAGGAGAAAGGCCATAGATATTAATACATTACAAACAATTAGGATTCCAATGAATCATTGATATAAGATTTTTATTTCTCTAAGACTTGTTGTTCTGGTGGAAAAAATGATCTCTGAGCCTTCAATGTTTTTTTCACTTCACTTGCAATAGTTCCAAGTGTTTAAGGCTGTTCATATCATCTAACCATCTCCTGACAGCAAATTTTTGTTTCCAAGAGAATTAGCTATGTTCTGCTTAGCGGGAACCACAGGGAGGGCACTAATATGAAAATGTGACCACCTTTTGTAAGTGGTTGTTCATATGTGAACCATTTTTTTGGCATCTGTGCTGGATCTATTTCCTTCATGATTTGACTTGTATCAGTCAGCTAGAGAGAGCAGAATAGACCATTTAGAATAATCGTGTTATACAGCTATTGTTATTGTTTCTACAGATGAGATTTGCAGGTCTCAAAGAAGGTTTTCCCAATCTTATCTGTCCTTCTGAGTATTCAGTTATCTAATCCTGGATTCCCTCCTATTTTGGTATACCCATTTCATGTAGAAATAATACTGTAGATTGTACCATGACTCCAAGAACATCCCTTGACCCATAAAATTTAAAATTTTATCTGTGTATCTATCTGTCTGTATCTCTGATGCCCATTTCCTCCAGGAACTTACATGAAGTGTATGGCCACAGCAGAGGAGTCTCCACTTATCACTGACCTTACATGTCTACCTTGTATGCATCATTCAACACTTCCACCATTTCTCTCCCTTTTGTACTCTTCCACTCTATTTCTCCATGTCACAGGTGTTCTTCTTACACTAACCCCTTTAATTACAGTATCATACACTCTCCTTGTAAGCTCCCTATATTGCATTCTTTTCATTCTTTCTGTACAACTCCACAGTCCCTCTAGCCATTGGCTTAATAGTTACCACTCTTTCCAAGATTTGAGAATCACTCTTCCAAGAATTTCATTTCCATTCAACTCAAGTTTGATATGTTCGCTGTCTACTTGTACTTGATATATTGCATCATATGTATTTAGCATGGAAAATCTATCAATGGAGTGTGATTCCTTCTTAATGTTTTTAAATATTTTAGGCATTAATCAAACCAAGCTTTTGAGAAGACTTGCTGGAGGTCACAATGTGCTGCTCAGTTATTATACATCTGTCAACATATCCAGTTGGGACTTGCATAATAATTCTGTCTCAGATGAAGAACCATGGGAGTCTGGTTTGTATTTTGCAAAATTTTTATTCTTTTCAAAGAATTAGAAATTGGTAATGAGAATAGGAAATTGGACCAGTTGACCAGTAAGGATGGTAGTGGGATGCTCAAGTCCAGAGTAATGACTATTGGTATGCAAGGGAGAAAAATTGGAGATAGACAAAGAGTTCTAGTAAATAAAAATAATTGTAGAATGTGTAGGAAGCTTGCATGGTGGAGTTCTTGTCCTAACTTTGAAGTATGAGTGTCAAATTTTAGTTATCCTATGTCAGAGTAGATTAGACTTAAGTGCAGAGGACGTGGATAACTTAGATATTTAGTTGGAAAAAGGAGAAGAGATAGAATGACATATGGTAATGTGTGAAAAATATATGGTGTCAAGAAACTGGTAAGAAAATGAAAGAAAAAAGCCTTCTAAGTTGGTTTGGCCATGTAAGATGAATGGGAAATGACAGGTTAGTGAAGACAATATATGTTAAAGTTGTTGATGGTACAATGAGAACAAAAAAAAAAAAAGAGATGGAAAGATGCCGAGTGAATTCACTGAGGTTAGAGACATTTCAAATGAAGGTGCAAGAGGTATAGTTTTTGTTCATGTTCCATGGTGGCAACTTATATGTAATTACCTATTTGTCCATATTGGGAGGAGCCCTATACTTAAGGAACCAACATTTTAACTAAGAAATTTGTAGTGCAGTCTTTTAAGTTAGTCAAAGCTGTTTGTACTGATTTTGCCTCTAGTTGTCTTAGTCCATGTGTCCATCACCTTGTTGCTAAAGATATGTTTCTTCACATTTCTCATGACAGCAACTTGTTTTACTTTCTCTTATTTTGAAGTCCCTTTTAATTTGATAGTATGGCCAGTGTGACTTGCTTAATTAATATATGGTGCATGTATGGAGTATATAACAGATTTGTCAGAAATAATGGATATTTACCTGTTACCAACTGTAATATGTTCTTCCTTATGTTATTGCCTTGGATGTTCTTAATTCTATAGGTTTTCCTATTTATAGAGTTGTCTTTTTAATGGAGCATAAAAGAATTTGGTCATCCTTTTTTTTAAGATAAATTATAATATAAGTTATGACTTCAGATGAACTTATAGTTGGATTAATGCTTGAATATGTATCAGGAAATTTTACGTAATAGTCGGCCAGCCTTATTTGTACTGTTGTTTTCACTCATTTTCAGATCACATCCAGACAGACTGTAATAACTGTGGTATGGGTGACAGTGGGGACAAGAGTGGTGGTGATGGGCATTGTGGTCTTCTGATGCTTGATGGCAACTTGGGTCGAGAAAACTGGCGTGCTCCTCTTAGGGAATGTCCTGTAGATTTACAGTGTGACTTGGTGAGCAACAGCAGATTAGGATACACTTATTGGTAATTCATTTTTGAAAATTATATTTTCAGATATTTTCCCCATATCATATGTAGTATCATATGTTGGGTCATTTGAAAATTATTCACATTTTTTTCCCTAATAATCATTTACTGCTATGGAAATGACAGAAAAACAGTTAGATGCAAAGGGATAACAGATCTGCGGTATAGCAAATTTTTATATATGACCTACATGAGTTTAAACTCACAGTTGTATAGTTTTCTTTTATCTAGATAGAGAGTTTAAAGTAAATGTGACCAAAAGTAAGGTAATCACGCGCAGCTGGAAGGAGAGTCAGAGTGGTTTTAGTGTAATTCTGAGTGGGGAAGATCTGGGGGAAGTCACTTACTACTAATCAACTGGCCTAGGTTTGACCGCTGGCACTGGCAGATGGAATAGAGCTCACCCAGCCATTCATCCTGTGATTGGTAGATAAATGGATACCGTACTATGGTTCTGATAAAGCTCTACTGCTGTGACAGGGTTAGCCAACCAACAGCCTGTGACTCAGCTTGAGTTAAACTTGGTGTATCCATACCTGGGAACATGGCTGTCACTGACAAGCCAGTGATCATACTGAGGGATGGTACTTTGCTTTACTTTATCTCAAGGAGAGGAAGGGGCAGCATATGGAACCATGGGGGCTAGTGTGAGACAGGTGGGAGAGAGAGCTAGGATCCAAGGTGTATTGAGTTTTTGGAAGATTTCAGTGTCTGTTAAGGCAAAGATAGGGATATTTGAAGGTATAGTAGTCATGACAGCATTGTTTGGATGTGAGTCTTGGGCCTTGAATGCAAAAGAATGGAAGAGGATGGACTTATTGGAAATGAAATGACAGAGCAGTTTATGATGTGAGGCAAGTTGATTATGCAGGGAATTATAACATAAGAGAACTAACCAGAATAGGCTGAAATGGCTAGACACATGGAGAGGATGAGCAAAAAGACTCATTTTTAGGATATGTGTCAGATGTGGAGGGAGGAAGGGGAAGATGGAAACCAAGGAAGTTGATAGAAAAATGGATTGAGGTTTTCGAGTACTGGTGCCTGAATATTCAGGAGGAAAAGAGATATGCATAAGATAGAATAAACTGGATCATTGTTAAATATGGGTGGTGACTTGCTTTTAATGGGTTGAATTAGTGCATTTAAAGCTTTCAAGGTAAACCACGAAATGGTCTGTAGGTCTTAACTGTGGATGATAGGTTCTGGTTTCAGTACATTATTCATGACAGCTTAAGAGTGAATCTGTGCAAGTGAGGCTGGTATTTGTTTGTTTGTGAAGCTACATCCTCAAGATGGGAGAAACACTTGGGGAAAAAGGATTGCTTCCTCTGTACTAGAAAGATTCTCTCTCTCTCTCTCTCTCTCTCTCTCTCTCTCTCTCTCTCTCTCTCTCTTTCTCTCTTTTCAAGATATCCTTTCACACACCTCAACAGTTTTTCCTCTGGGCAGTTGAGATATAAATTGGGAAATAAAGAATCAGCCAAAATATAGATACAGCTTACTAACTTTGAAAAGATGATAAAAGGATGCACTAAAACATTTGATCAACAACAACTGTAACTGAAGGCCAGCATTACCTATTACAAATAGTTAATTACACAAAGTTTTGGTTCAGGGCAAGGGTCATATCATAGGAGGGAAAGACAAACCCTTGTGGCTGAACCAAGATCAGAAAGTTAACTAGTGTTCAGTAGCACTAGGTGGACCTGCTATTCACTTTACTTTCTGTCTCATGCACCCAGTTGGCCATAGGGAAAATAGAGATGACCTTGATATATGCATCAAGAAACACCAAAAACTTAGAGATACTATAACCAAAGGTGTCTCAGAAAAAAAAATCTCTTTTATAAACTCCTATTTTAAGGGATTGCCTAAATATTTTTATTCCTTGGGGTAGTCTTTGACTCCAAGTGACATCAGGCACTACATTAGTTGAGGTATGGGACTTGCCAGAAATTATGGCCCGTTCAATGAATTAACCAATTCATAATGATTGAGAAGTTGATCTTCATTCACAATCTGCTCCCAATACCCTGGCTCTGTGGGAAAAGCAGGTTTCCATGAACTGGACTCACTTCCCCATAGGATCAAGCTGTGAAAGCTACTTGTATGCCAAACATCAACTGAGGTCACTGTATAAAAACCAAGGAAAGTAGTGGTAGGGCTATTCTCTTTTAGTGGCCCATGTATTTTCCTCTTTGACTGCATTCCGTATTTCTCTTGTTCTTCCCTTTGCCTGTCACTTCTAACAAATCCCCCACTGAATTACTCCTTGTTAGCAAGTTCATGGACTACTTAAGTACCTCTTGGGAGTTGTATTATGATTTGTAATATACTGTGTATCTTTTTTTGCAGCTTGATGTTAGTGGAGACAAAGTACCAGATTGCATTGTACGAGGTATTAATTCCATGGTGTTCATGATTGAGGCCCGTTATGGGTCTGTTGTATGGCACTTACACATGCATAAGGATAATGATGGTTAGTAGATTAAGATTATATGCCTTGTATTTTATATGTTAAACATTTGTTTTGCTTAACATAAAAAAAATATATAGATATAATTAGTTTCAATTTTTGCAAGTGAAACAGATATATGTAGAATATCAAAGTACATATGGTTGTGTTCAGTGTATAAAGGGATGAATATGAATTTAGAAGAACAGATTTAATGAGGAATGAGGTGCTGTGTGCTGATGAAGTAAAAGATGGATGAAAGTTGTTTCAGACATATGACAGGGTGCCAGAAAATTTTATATCTGAGATTAGGTATAGCTTTAGGGTAAAGAAGGAAGGAAGGAAGAGTGAGTAGAGAAATGGAGTTTGAGTGTTTATTCTTTTACATTATTCTCACAGGTAACATGATGCTCTGCAAGTGAAAAATCACTTTTGACAAGGCTATATCATTGTCAGTTGATTGAAAGGAATACAGTCTTGTTGAGGAACTCATAACTCCAAAGGGGTTCACCATTTCTTAGCTTCTACAAGGAGTGCAGCCTCATACTTCAAGAGCCCCATAAAGGGAGTGTTTAGGTTGTTTGATTAATTATTTATCATTTACATGCAAAAGTAGTTTGGCACTCCAATTCAGATTATGTTAACTAGGTAGGTAGTAGTTGGTAAGTAGCCACCGACCATGGAGGTATATTACTGGTACTCCCCACATGGGTATTGGGAGGGTTAGTGACAGTTGCATAGTAAGCCAGCACTTCATTGGTTGTCAAGTTGCACTCCTTTGACCCAGGTAGCGGTAATTTCTTTCTGCTTCACCCACACTTGGACTGCTAGCATTCTGTCTACAGACATAAAATCTCTCCATGTCACCCATAACCTTTGACAACACTTAACTCACACAACTCATTCTTCATAATTAGATTTTTCTACATAGAACACTATGCATTATGCACTAGTCCTGCCTTTTGGCAAAATGGTAGTAGCAAATGATAGAAGTAGTAGATAGGAACATTAGACAGGAGCATTTGATAGAAGTAGTAGGTAGGAACATTAGATGGGAGCATTAGGTAGTTATAGGTTGGAATATTAGGTAAGCACCTTAGGTAGAAGCAGTCATTAGTAGCATTGGGTAGGAACCTCTGAAAACGCTATGCTAGTGTTGCTTTCTACCGTTGACTTGTTAAAGGTGAGGCACAAAGGGACAAGCAGCAGCAATGGATTTCACTAGTTATGGAGACTCTTTTGGCATGGCCACCCCCTTGAGAGAGTTCCCAAAGGGAACAGGCATCGGAGATATAGATAGATATAAATGTGTTTACTACACCCTAAGGAGGGTGACTGTTCTGACCCCTCTAACTATCGTCCTGTCGCTTTGACATCTACCATTTGTAAAGTCTTTGAATCCCTCCTCAGCTCCCATATCCTTAAACACCTCGAAAACCACAATCCTCTATCTGATCACCAGGCGAGATCCACTGGTGATATTCTTTCCTATCTCACTAATGTCTGGTCATCATCCCTGAAAGATTTTGGGGAGTCATATGTAGTTGCTCTTGACATATCTAAGGCTTTTGAACAGGGTATGGCATTGGGGTCTCATCTCCAAGCTCCCATCTTTTGGCTTCCTTCCCTCATTTTGTTCTTTGATATCTAGCTTCCTTTTCGATTGATATATCTCTGTGGTTGTTGATGGATCAGCCTCCCCCCTTTTCTCCATCAGCAGCGGTGTCCCTCAAGGGTCTGTCCTGTCCCCTCCACTTTTTCTCCTTTTTTTCAACGTGTTTCTCTCTTCCACAGATAATCCAATGCACTCATAAACTGATGATTCAATGCTGCATTCATCCACATCCCTTAACTGTGCTCCCTCTTCTCTCACTTGATCTGCATCTCACCTTGACACAGTAAACTCAGACTTGGACGGGATATCTCAGTGGGGTACACAAAATCTAGTTAAGTTCAGTGCCTCTAAGACCCAATTTCTACCCATCCTTTTATCGAAACTCCTCATAACTCTCGTATTTCCTTTGATGGTTCTTTAATTCCACCTCTTGACTCAGTGTACATACTTGGTATTGCTGTACCATCCACTCTTTCTTGAAAACCCCACATTATGGGAATAGCTAAATCTGCTTCTAAGAAACTGAGTGTCCTGTTTAGATGTCGTTACTTTTTCTTTTCTGAACAGTTGCTCTGTTTATAGAAGGGATTGATTCCTCCTCGTATGGAGTACTGCTGTCGCATTTAGGGTGGTTCTAGCTCTGTTTCCTTACTTGACAGAGTTGAGTCGAATGCGGTCCGACTTATAAACTGTTCCAGGCTAAATTCCAAACTTGACCCCCTTGCCCTGCACCACAATGTTGGATCACTTTCCCTCTTCTATAGGTATTACTTTGTTTTTTGCTCCTGAGAGCAGGCTGCATGTGTGCCCCCACCACTAGCTAGACCACGCAATACTCGGCAAGCTGCTGCGTCACATGAGTATTGTGTGGCCATTGGCAACTCGAGGGTGTGCCGTTTTGATTACTGCTTCTTTCCCTACACATTGAAACTTTGGAACTCTCTGCCTTCTCATGTCTTTCCCAATGACTATGACCTGGTTCATTTCAAAAAACAGGTCTTTTACTTTCTCAAAAATTCATAAATACTTTCCCTGTGTTTTTTCCCATTTCCTAATTCTCTGTTTTTCAATTAGGGCCTGGCCTTGATGTGGACTTTTATCTGTTTGTCTGTGACTTTAGCCTTCAAAAAAAAGAAGTACTGATTTATTATTCATAGACTTAGTTGTTATAATAGTATCATAAACAGTGATCCAGCAAATTTCAAATGTCAATCTAAAATTTCCTCATTACACATACACCTCTTTTGGATCCAGTGAAAATTTTTGGGTTATGTGTTTGATACTGCAGCATGCATTGACTTCAAAAGGAAAGACCTAGCATGTAAATGTAAGAGGTATTGATTTCAGGTCTGTTAAAATATGCAGTGTCCAGACATAAGATTTATCTAATGTGTTATTGTTCTTTTGTTTTTAATAGAATTGTTTAATACAATAACAATTTTTTATTGAAATTGATACACTTCACTGATATGGATCAACAATATGCAGAATGGTATGCACAGTTTTCATTATTAGATGAAGGCAGTTAGTTGTAATACTACATGAGCAAAAGTTAAGTAGATCAAATTTTTTGCTATATATCCATATTACTCTTTTATGATTTTTCAGACTCATCAACATTACCTCCTCAACCGACGATTCAGACATCACATCTACCACTGAAATTATACAATCCTGGTCCTGCACTTCTTCTTCCTGATGTCAATAATGACAATTTCGGGGAACTCCTTTTCCCAGGCTTGCTCGCCTCCGAGAAAAGACATTCTATCAGTCAGGAATATCCAAAGTCTGAAACATGGAATCTGGGGTCAGATTTACAGGAATCTGTAACTTCTGATTCTTATATAAATCACTTAGTCCTTGTATGCGGACAGTCAGGCAGTGTTATTGGCTCTCCTTTAGTTCTCACACAGTGCCACAAGATACTGTCAGTTACATATGATGGTCAAATGATATCGTATTCTTGCATGGACATCAATGGTGTTAGTAAGTATATGAATTATCTAATTTTTATATGTGTTTAACTAGTGGAAACAAAGAATTTTTTCATACATATCAATGGTGTTCTTTCCTTTTTGTAAATTGACTTCACATGCATCCCATATTGTCCTATACTGTATTTGTATAGTGTTGTACCCTCCATTGAATTGTTAAGAACATTTATGGGCTTTCAGGGTTATGAGATTATTTTAACATTGTTCTGATAATATTATAAGTAAGATATAAGTAAGACAAACTTAGGAATTGGTTCATTGAGAGGAAGTTAGAGTTGCAAAGAGTTAAGTTAACTGATAGATTGAGCGAGTAAGTATAGAAGCTGCAATGTTTTGTATGAAAACAGTTGCTTTAGCTGCTTGCACCTGTGGTTCAAGTGATAAAATGTTAAGCACTGTCACCTGATCTGCTTAATTTGATAAAAAAGTGTATAGAAACTTTATAGAAACAGGATCTGGTTTCCATATCATTCTTACTATAGAAATGTGTTGGTAATAAAATGTTTAGGGATATATGTGGTGGGAGGTGGTTTCATCGAGTAAGTACTGAAAGGTTAAGAGAGATGTTTGGTAATAAAAAGAGTGTGGTTGAGAGAGCAAAGAGGGTGTCTTGAGATGGTTTGGTCTTATGGACAGAATGAGTGAAGAAAGGTTGACAAAGAGGACATGTGTCAGATGTTGAAGGAAAAGGGAGAACGGGGAGACGAAATTAGAGAGGGAAGAATGAATTGAAAAAAATTTTAAGCAATCAGGGCCTGAACAGGTGTATGATATTTTAATAATAAGGGAGTTTAGGAGTTTCTAACTCTAAGGAGTGCATGAAAGACTTGTAATGTTGATATTTCTAACAATGGAAGTAGTACTTACTCAAAGAAATTATGTATATTTAAGTGGTTTGAAGTGATTGTGGGAGTGCATCAAGGTAACGTCACTTTAGTTACTAAAAGTTTTAATTGACTGGTGAGGTGAGAATGAGCTTGGAGTTAGTATGCTGTAATTCTGTTCTGATAGAATCAGAGAAAAGTCAGATGGAAAGATAGGATACTTTGATGTGTGTTGGAGGATATTAAAAATAAATGCAAGGAAAGTAAGTTCTTTTTAGAAGAATTGGGCTGTCACAGTGCAGTATCACTTTGATAGGAGAACTAAGAGTTGTAAATGAGTTTGATTATTCAGGAAAATGATCATTGTGAACACTAGTAAGAAAACTGAAGGTGAGTGTAGAATCATGCAAGGGAGAACAATTTAGATGTTTACTCTGAGCCTTGGTGATGGGAAGAATTTAAAGGTAGAGAACACAAGAAGCTTGCATAATGACATACTTATGAGTCTATCTATCTGCCTATATCTTTGATGCCCATTCCCTCCAGGAACTCCCATCAAAGGGGTGGCCACAGCAGAAGAGTCTCCACTTATCCCTGTCCTCATATGCCTACTTCACATATACCATTCCACGCATTCTTCACCCATTTCTCCCTTTAGTACTTTCCCACTCTGTTTCCCCAAGTTACAGGTGGTCTTCCTCGCACACCAACCCCTTTAATCTTGATATCATACATGCTTCTTGTGAACTCCCCATCTTGCATTCTTTCCACATCCCATAACCACCTCAAAGTATTACATTTCACCCACTCTGCCCTTCCACAATTCATTCCATTGCACTTCCTGCCATACTAAGTCTCTTATACACCCCCTTATTACTTTCTTCGTTATACCGCATGCTCTTCTCATATAACTCATGTCTACAACTTGGATTCTTGACCTCAGTGACTCATCCTATTTTCATGTTACGACTGCATAGGTCAGGGTCAGGAGGACTGTGCTGTCCATTAATCCTTTCTTCTCTTCTATACATACGTTTCTACCCTTCATTATTCTGTGAAGGGACGCAATGACTCTTCTACCCTGTACTGCTCTCTCCCTCATCTATCCTTCCATATTACCAGACTTACCCAACATAGCTCCCAAATACTTAAATTGTGTCACCTTTCCAGTCCTTCATCCTGTATACTTATCCTTAATCTTTTGTATAGATATGAAACAGTTTTTGTTGTTTGAGAGAGGCAAAGGTTAGAGCAGTGAGTATTAATATCTTACATAGTATAGTTGCAATCAGAACAGATAAAGAATAAAGATGCATGGATGAGAGTTTTAAGATACTAGAGTCATGGAGGACACTTAGCATATTTATTTATTATTCATTTATTATATTTGATCGCTGTTTCCTGCTTTAGCGAGGTAGTGCCAGGAGACAGACAAAGAAAGACCCATCCCTTCTTATATGCACATATATACATACATGCACATATATGTAAAATACATGTATATACATATCAACAAATACATATATGCATACATACACATACACATGCATATACTCATATATACATGAACACATTCATACTTGCTCGCCATCATCCATTCCTGATGCCATCCCACCCCACAGGAAATAGCATTGCCACCCCCTGCATCAGCAAGATAGCGCCAGGAAACCAACAAAAAAGGCTACATTCGCTGACACCGAAACTACAGCTCCCTATCCACATCCAGGCCCCACAGACCTTTCCATAGTTTACCCCAGATGTTTCACATGCCCTGGTTCAGTCCATTGACAGCACATCATTCCAATTCACTCTATTCCACGCAAGCCTTTCGCTCTCTTACATGTTCAGGCCCTGATCACTCAAAATCCTTTACACTTCATCCTTTCATCTCCAATATGGTCTCCCAGTTCTCCTTGTTCCCTCCACTTTTGACACATATATCCTCTTTGTCAACCTATCCTCACCCATTCTCTCCATATATCCAAACCATTTCAACACACCCCTTCTACTCTCTCTTCTACACTCTTTTTATTACCACACATCTCCTTTACCCTTTCATTATTTGTTCAAACCACCTCAC
Source organism: Panulirus argus (assembly GCA_038088735.1). NCBI lineage: Eukaryota > Metazoa > Arthropoda > Malacostraca > Decapoda > Palinuridae > Panulirus > Panulirus argus. The sequence continues at coordinate 3,785 of JAYMFT010376568.1, read as the reverse complement.
ACTACATATTGTCCTTAAACATTCCAATTCCATTTCCAACACATTCACCCTCCTTTGCACAACACTTTCTAAAGCCCATGATTCGTAATCATGTAATATTGTTGGAACTACAATTCCTTCAAACATACCCATTTTTGCCCTTCAAGGTAACGTTCTCCATTTCCATATATTTTTCAGCACTCCCCCACCCTATGACTCACTCTTGCTTCCATGGTTCCATTCACTGCCACGTCCATTCCCAGATATCTAAAACACTTCACTCCCTCCAATTTTTCTCCATTCAAACTTACATCTCAACTAACTTGTCCCTCAACCCTGCTTTTATTCACATTCATATATATGTATATACCTTGAACCTTCCAACCCCAAGAACCTTTACACTGGGATTCTGCAGTGTTCAAGTTAGCCACATTCATCAACAAGGATCACAGGTCATGAAGAAGTGATATTGTGAGGTATGTTTGTTAGGGTAGGTGAATGCAAGGCTGATAAAGAGCATCTTCAGAGTGGAACCTGCAAATAAGGTATGTGGGGTTCTGTGATACAATGAATCAAGACGTATTACTAAAGAGACTGTTGATCTCGGAGTGCAAGAGTTTATCTATGTATCTATATATAATTGCCCCAGGACACCTTCCTTTATAGGGATCCCTTTCCCATAGTTCCTGCATATTCAAGGCTCTGCTACTTCCAGAAGAAGGGAAATGATGACTCCTTTGGGCTGAGAATTGCTCTGATGAGACTGTACTCCTTTTTGTCCACAGACAATGACACAGCCTTACTGTTGATGACTTTTCACTTAAGGTGAAACTACAGGCAGGCAGTCTGATAACATCAAGCACAGGAATACAAATGAGATTTGTATTCATCTGGAGATTGCAGTTTCAGATAGGTTTGTCTTTTTGGATGGAGTTCAAGTGTAGGTTGGGAGACTATGTTTATGTTTGTTGCATAATTTCTGTGTAAATGTGCTTTGTCATGGTGATGTTTACTGGATAGGATGGGGGATCCCTGCATACAAATGGTTAAAGTGTTGGGCTGAGAACTAATTCTGCAAAGTTGATGGGTATGTACGTGCATGATCATCAACTTACAATGCCTGTTTCTGCATATAGGGAAGCTTTACACTTGTGTGACCTATCTTTACATTTCTATCATACATACCTCTGAATATTCCAATATCACCCAGTTTTTCCCTTTTGGATATCTTGTTCCATATGTCTAGTTCCCTGCTTCTGTTGTAATGTTATAGCATATCCTATCTCATAATTCTTCTTGATGATGCATGTAAAACTTAAAAAAATCTAGAAATTTTAGAAATTTAGAAAAATTTGTCCATCTACCTATCATCATCACTTCATTCCCAATTCAATGGAGGGAATAAAGCACACACAGTCTGCAACAACACGCCATACTTCACAAATAAAAACACTTCTTTCTACTTCACTTAAAAAGTTACAGTGATCCATTAATTGAGACTAAAGTCTCCATTCATAGCCCCTTTCATACACAAACTTCTTCTATTGTACTCAATCCCCAATCATTCCTCAAATATTTCCATGTGAAATATACCTTGCCCTTGCAAATTTCTCACTTCATTTATACTTCTCTTTTATGGTCTATCTCTCCTCTTTGTACATTTTACTTAATACAAGATACCTTCATGACCAGCTTATCAGCCATGTGTTCTCCATTAACAAACCATCCAGTTAACTTTCGTCATCCAATGATTTTGTCACATGACATAACCTTTTTATATCTTCATTCTTCATTGTATCCAACTCTTAATTCCAAATATATTGTGCAAATTATCCTTCACTGATGCTATTATTTTTTTACCTATCCAGACATATATGCAAATGTGTTTAACATTCATACATGAGCACTGGGATGGGTCACTCCTTCATGTAACCTTGCACACACTATGTATAAATATCTTCCATTCACCAGAACATTCACTGTAGATCCAACTTTTCTGTTGCATTCCTCTACTTTCAACTTCAGTTATCCTACTAAAATCTTGACTAAATTTCACTCCCAAATATTTCAACCCTTCCAAAACATCCAATTCTCCAGTATGTAAAATCACCTTACAATATGATATCCCTTTCTTTTAACAAATTTGCACCTTATTTCTATTCATATTCACCTTCACATCATTTCTGTTAAACTTGCAAGTGTTGTGAAACTGTGTGTACCTCTAGTTCAGATGAGAAAAATGGCACAAAAAGTTTATTATTGTACTGATGTGAAAGCTGCTTAAACTTACTCAATGTACAGCAAGTTAGATTCTTTCAAAGTATTATTCAAATACCCAGGTAACCACAGAAAATAAAACAATTTGGCAATGTCCAGATTCCAAGCATTCTAGATTTTTTTCTTTTTCTTTTATCTCCTTAATACTGTGATCACTCCCAGATTAATTAACTGTGATAATCATGTTCCCCTTGTACTTGTTTTCTCTTATGTAGATAGTTCAGCAGCCTCGTTTCTCTCATTTTACATTATCTAACCTGATCATTACTCAATTTCAGTTGCATTTTCCAGCAAATCTATGCATTCGGTGAAATGTGGAGATACATTCAGATGTATATTCTAGTTGTGTTTGAACATATGTAGAAACTCTCTACGGCATCTTGTCCACATACTTACAAGCAGTTCTGATATTCATCAAATTCTACTTTATTTCCCTCATGATCATCTTGATGTGTTTTTTGGAGAGAAGTTTCAATGTAATATCAACTTCAAATTCCTTCTCATAGATTGAGTCTTCTAACCTGTTTCTACCAATACAGGTAATAAAAGACATTTCATATATCTAAGATAATATAGAGATGGAAGTGCTAAGAAGTATGCAAACAAGAATAAGGATAATACAGTTACAATATTGCCATTCCATCATCATACTGCCACTGAAGTAGGGATGTTCAATCAATAAAATATAGCATGTAATGTATTTTCCTTGGCTATTAAAAGTCATGAACGGGTATGATCTCTCTATGGGTTCATCATTCTCATTCTATCTGCATAGCTTCGGATCTTCCATCCCTATAGCATCTTCATTTATAAACTGTTTCATATTTACTTGTTTCTGTTGTTTTTCTACATGCTCATTATGAAGAAAAAAAAAATAGTCAGGCTTCGGTTGCAGCAGTGTCTTTCCCTGGTGAGCACTCAACTCAGCAATAAAACATCTTAAAAATTCAACTTGTCTATCAATCTTACTCAAAAGAAGTGTCAAAAGACATTTGGTAATCCAAGAATACACAATCCACCAACACTTCACTCTTTGATTACTCTCTCACTTTAGTTTAAGAAACATATCCTGTTTGATCTCGTCCTCCTGTTGTCTCACTTAAGTACTGTAGTTCCAAACAAGTAGAAAGTCTTTATCTATTTCCTGATTATCCTCCCAAGAAGTTCGCATAACATGATTGTTAAATAACAGTGCTGCTGTTCAAATATTTTTCTGTGTCACCTTTCTAAAGCAGTTTCTTAACCCTCACAGAGCAGCCAGTATCTATGAATGTTTCCTTATAGGATAGTAGCCAACATCTGTGGATGTTTTACCTTTTCCTACCTCTCACTTATCGGAAGATTAGTAGCCTTAAGAATTCTCTCTTATTGCCAGTTAGGCCAAGGGAAAAGTATCTTTTTGGAAAACATTCTTCTCTCTTCAGGACCATTGCAATCAACACTGTAGATGTGTTTCTGTCGACATCTCAGGTCATATATATATATATATATATATATATATATATATATATATATATATATCCCAGGGG
>JAYMFT010376557.1:0-21003 GCA_038088735.1 Panulirus argus | reverse complement strand
TCTGTCCCTCTCTATTTATCTTCTGCTTGCCACACTCTCTCTCTCTCTCTCTCTCTCTCTCTAACACACACACACACACACACACACACACACACACACACACATACACACACACACACACACACACACACACAATCAGCCATAACATCACCACGAGCTCTCACAAATACTTCTTCTTTGTATTTACGACCAGCTTTTTATAGATGTAATTGACCGGTAGTGGAGGAGGAGGAGGAGGAGGAGGAGGAGGAGGAGGAGGAAGTTATGTTTGCCGGAGGCGCTAGCACCTCACCTAGCCCTATCACTCCACTGTACTTGCCTTCATTATTTTACATCCGATTGATCTCCAGTATCTTGCATCATACTGTACGCCATTTCATACCATCATACTGTACACTGTACATGTCATCATCGTCCATCCAACTCCCTGTCATCATGTATTCAATCCGATTCGTCGCTGCTCATGTAGTACAGGTTTGTAGCGCTGCTGCTACCTCGAAATGACTGGAGTAAAACCATCTAAATTGTTATGCACGACTGCAGAAATTATTACAAAATTGCCAGTGATAATTAATATATATAAATATACATATATAAAGGTCAAAAGTTCGACCAGCCTCTCGGCTGAAACTAGAAGGTGACCCTCGCCGTAATTTGTGACGGAATCAAGTCACTGGCCTTACTGTTAGGTCTATTCTTTTTATACATCATATAAATTAATTTTATAATAAAGGCTGTATCATTCTTACCTCAAGTTATACTTCCATTAGGCCTAGATGTATAAATGCCGATTACAACAATTTACAAACAATGGATAACGAAAAACTGTAAATTTTGAGAGAGAAAAATATCACGATGTGCTACCCACATGAGAGCAGGGGTTCGGAATGGACTCTCGACGCAGACGCTTTATTCCTCATGGCTTTACAACCTGGTCTAACCCAATAACTTTACAGCCTCTTCAGCGTCTTCACTACCCCATGGCTTTACATCCCATGATATTTTCGCCATCCCTTGGCTTTACAACCAACCCGCTCTATCATAATGATTTTACAGCCTCCAGTGCCTTCAGTATACAATGGTCTTGCAATCCCTCATGTCTTCACTACTCCCTGGTTCTTATAACCTCCAATGTCTTCATTCTTTCAAGTGTCCACTGCTCCTCATGATTTCGGTGTATCTCTCTATATTTCAATTAGGGTCCGGCCTTGATGTGGACTTTTGTCCGTGACTGGAGCCTTAAAAAAAAAAAAAAAAAAAAAACTCACTTTGTCCAGTTTGAATTGCTAGTCTTACTTAGTCTGTCATTAAAACTAAACTGCTGGGCTATTCTGAGCATCTCCAAACTTGCTCTGTGGATCTGTCTTCCTCTCACTCTGTTTTTTTCATCAGTTAAATCAGACCCTTCTTTTACTCACTGTAAATCACATGTTTTTCTGAATAGCTACAATCTGCCTCTCTTTAAAAAGCAAATTCTCCTTCATACTGTTCTATTTTTCTTTCCTCTTAATGTTTGGCATCGGTAGGGACTTTTGCTGTGACTGGAACCTAAAGAAAAAATTTTTGCTACCCATAGTTTTAATTTTAGATAGATTGAATGGATAGCATTACCAAATGTAAAATGTAGGTTTTGAAAACAATAGGTTTAGGTAAATGCTTTATGGCTTCATCATATGTATACTGCAGAGTAACTATTGCCTTATCTGAATGTTTGTGGGTTTGGGTCTACAGTAACTGAAAGATCACTAGAGTGCCAGCATTTGAAATAGGTCTTTTGGGAATGAATAGGAGCTATTATGGAAGTAGAGTGAGAAAATAAGTTAGAGACGGTATGAACATGTAAGAGGGACTGGTTGGGGAAAACGATTGAAAGAATATATTTAAGTGAAGTGAGTGATGAGTGATAGTAGGAATGGAAAGGTGCTGTAATTTAGGTGTAATGAGTGTATATGATGGAATGTGCAGCATTTTGTCAGGTTTGTGGCATGTAAAACTGACAAATTTCCCCAGTATATGATGGGAGAAGGTCTTTTGCATGCCAATAGATTTCATTATGTTCCCTTTAAATTAAACCATAAAATCAGATTTGGCAAGTAAGTATGGTTGCAGTTTGAATGTCAACTGAAGATATGGAGAACGGGCTTTTAAATAAGATTGCCCTTTACCCATTGTATACCATTAAGAAAAATATATATATATATTCCATAATTTACCTCTTGTTTGTCTTTAGTGAGAGCCTGAAAAAATGCATTCTTTACATCTCTGTGGGCTGTGGAAGGCAACTAAGAGTGTTGGATTTGGTGAACAGAGTCAGTATCATGGAAAAGAATGTTTTTGTTAAAGATACCTTTAGACAAGAGTGATTAATGAGGTTGCAGTTATTGTTGATTAAGTATATAAGCACTTGATCTACCTTATGTAGATGTGAAAGAGAGTATTACACATAGGGATTGGTTACATAGAACATTTTTTCCATGTACCTATTTTATAATTGCTAGGGAATGCCTGAAATTCAAAGTTATTTTTATAGTTCCAACTTTTAACATATATGCTAAATACTTGATTGTAATTTTTTTCCACAGTTACGAATTACTGTATGGTCCTTAATTAACAAGTCAGTTTCATACATTAAGTACCCCAAGAACATAGCACAAGGCTTGCAGTTCAGTCCTGACCATGATTATTTAGCTGTTGCTGAGAGAAGAGAGTGCAAGGACTTTCTTTCCCTACTGGAAACTAAGTCATGGCAACTTGTTAAGGTAATGTGTAATCATTATTGATTATATGATAAGATTTGTGAGCTTTTATTTAGATGTAGGCATTCATTATTATCCATTGTTATTGTATTTATGATTATTGTTTGCTCTTGTTTATGTGTAATTATACCTTTGCTTATAGGGTATACCAAGTCAATCTCATTGCTGCATTTCATCATCATTTTAGATATTTTTTGTACCCTTTCTGTCAATAAGTTGTTATTTGTCCTCACAGTTACCTTTTAGATTTTTTGTTTTGCTTGCATTTTAGTCTCCTGTATTACAATTACTTTACCAATTTATGTCACTGACCAAAGCCAGACTTATATGGTAATGCATGCTGTAGCTCCTACCCCTGCTTCCTCTCATGGCACTTACTATTGACTCTGGTTCACATGTCAGGATTCAGCTTGAGTGTGTATACAGTGTACACATACAGTATTCTTCTTATGGAAAGAAAGATGCTTTGAGTTACTGGGGCCTGAGCATACAGATTGGTTGAGGCATTCAGTTTCATTAAAACTTTTTATATTTTTCATCATGCAGTGATTTTTTCTATTTCTTTTTATGTAACTACCATTCACGTTACTATTATTAGCATCCCCAGAATACTCGTACTCCTTCCTGAACCATGTACTGTATTTTCAAATGATAATGAGTATATATAGATGGCATATTTTTATAACTATATATTTTTTTATTTCCTAATTACTTTTTACTTTGTCCAGCACTTTGAAGTAGCATCAAGAGACTTAGCAGGTGTTCAGTGGTCAAGTGATGGCTCAGTACTTGCCATCTGGGAGTCTCCTTTGGAGTATAAAATTCACATCTATTCTCTTAGTGGCCACTGTCTTGCAACTTACTCAGCATACCAGTGGTCACTTGGTATAAAAGGAATAGCTTGGTCTCCTTCTGGTCAGTTCCTAGCAATTGGCAGCTATGATCAAAAGGTAAGTTTTTTCTCTCAAAACCCCTTTGATTACTTACCTTTAGTTTGTTTTTAGGCTTGTCCTGCTTGTAAAGGTCATTCAAAAATAATATCCAAATTATCCTCTTTGCCTTTTATCCCTACTATTCCATCATACTTTTACCCCTTTAGTCTGCTGACTTTCTGACTGCTAACATCCACCTAATCTAGTTGATGAAAAGTGTAATCATTTAGGTCACTCTTTCCTTGAATATTTTATCTTTTTACTTATGGAATTACAGAAATCCCCCTAAAATAGAAATAGTGAGCCTGATGAAGTACAACGATCTGTTGATCACCAGTTGTGTGATGTATATCAGCTTAGTAAGATAAAGCCACCAAAATACTGAACTCTACTAATGGCATTACCATGTTTTAGGTCTTTTTTTGTCCAGCAAGCACTTGAAGGTTCTTGTTCAGAGTCTTCTTTACACTGGTATGAGGAAATTATATAGTTGATACATTGTTTTAAAGATTGCAGTTTGGTAATGGGTATAAGTTTTGTTCCTTTAAAGCTTGCTTAGTGAAGTCTCTTAAAACTGTTTATTTCCTGATACTTTGTTGCAAGTTGTGTGTTTTCCTCTGAAGATCATTTCCCCAAATTAAGTTTTTGTGATGAGAAATTTTGAAGCTTATGGAGCAAATCTGTAAACGGTATAAATCATCATGATTAAAGGCTAAAATTTGGATATCACATTGAAAGACCATATTAGTGAGTCCAGTAATGAGTGGAGTGATAATGAGAATTTTCTCTAGGAAAGATAGTACGCTGATTGTGAAAATGTTTATGGTATGTAAAAGAGGCAGAACTGAATTTTGTGTTTTATTGAATTAAATGTATACTGTGTTTTATGGTTACTATTTAAGCTGAAATTGGCAGACTGGGGTGAGTATAGAAACCCATGACAAGAAAATTGTGGGAATGAAACATATGGACTATCATGAGAGGTTGAAATAACCTGAACTATATAGCTTAGCAAGAATAACAGAAAGAAATGTGAAAATTTAAAGGAATTAGAGAAAATATTTTAGGACTAAAAGCTTTACAATATGCATGAAACAGAGTAATTACATCAAAAATCCCATAGAATGTCTCAAAAATGCATCAAATAGAAAAGCACAAAAGCCCATGAAAAAAATGAAGACATTAATCGTATGCAAAACAAAATGAAAATATTGCAAGGGTTGAGTACAGGAACCTTTAAAAGAAGACCCAACAGATGCTTAAAAAGTTCCAGATTAATATGAGACTGACAACTGTATATTGTGTATGGCAGCATAGAATAACAGGATTAAACAAATGGATATTTGGATAGTAGTATGTGCTATCCTGCCACATTGCAAAATCTCAACTCAGATCGTCTAATGTTGTTAGATACTCTTTCTTTCTCATGGGACAAAGTTGTATATTAATTTTCTTTGTTATGCAAAGCTGAGCCCTCATTAAGAAGATATGATAATTGTAGGTACGGCTGATGAACCACTTAACATGGCGCATCATCGCAGACTTCCCACACAACTCATCTATTGCGTCTGGTAATTGTGTAATCTACAAGGAGATAGAAAAGCCTTTGACAGGTTACCCAGCTACATTAGCTTCAGTACAAGGCCTTCCACTAGTTCTTGAAACAGCATGTAAGTATGAATATCAATTTTGCCCTCTTTCTCTTATTTTTTTTTTTGTAATACATTATCAATTTTTTTGCTTGTAAATAATATTGGTCAGTGCAGAATCTACAAGTATGGTAAAACTTCACATTATTATAAAACTGTTTAGTAGATTCATTATATGAATGTACTCAGAGGAGGCTTATGCAGTCATTATAACATGTAACAAACTGTAATGGACACTGCATAGACTTTTTCTTGTGCTTGAGTTATTTCATTTTAATTGTGCAGCAAGGTATACGGATTTTCCTTCTCCACTCTTTATTTCTTCCTTCCCCCTTCCCATCTAACCTCACATCTTTCCTCTGCATCTATTCTCCATAATTGTACTTTCCAACATATCTTCAACTTTCTAGTAGCAGCTTAGATGCCATTTCCACAGGAGTTTTTTCCTTAACACACATTCCAGGCCCTATACATTAGGTTCTTTTGTCTTCTTTAGATAACTACAGCCTAAACCAAATTTTTGATGTTAGCACTTTTCCTGTCTCCTTTATCAGTATTCTCAGTATTTTCCCTTCCTCACATCAGTATTACCAGTAATTCTCATAACCTTCCCATGTATCTTCTTTCTCTTGTGCATTATTTTCTAAACTTGCTTATAAGCTATGGGTGCTTGTGTCCATGTACATATCTTGTGCAGACCCTATTATAGATTATGAATCTCTCGGTAAGCAGATTTGGTTGTTTTGCCTTAAACTGCCATAGAGAACTAATCAAAAGTATGTAGAAACTGTTATATAAACAAATATCCATCATGTTACCAAGACTTGGTAGTACATAGAAGCACTTCCAAGTGACTGTCTTAAGCAAGTTCTCGTAAGATCATGTCCAGCATCATATTGACATTGATGTAGATAGCTCTTAGATTACAGAACTAAAAGGAGGCATATGTAGTGTTTGACTAATGCTATTCTTAAAATGCTTTTTCTTGATGGTCATGAGCTATGTTCATATCAAGCATCTTCTTTAGTTAGCCTTCCAGCTTTATGTCATAGGATTTTAGTAAATCTACAAAGAGTGTTAAGTATTCTTGAGGTGAACTAACTCGAAGCAGCCAAGTTTCACTTTTCATCCAGTTGCCAGTTTATATGGATGACCCCATGAAGGGCCTAATCATAACAAACTCCATTTAATGAGACTTCTGCTCAGTGAGGCAAGGGATTCTGAAGCATCTTGTCAAGAGTATTTTAAAAAACATTGATTAGAGCAAAGCTGAAAACAAAAGATATATGGTGTGTTTCAGCATTTAATGTAATATTAAGGTGCAGAATGTTGAGATTCTCATGTTTATATCTCTGCAAAGGAGACGCACATTAAAAAAAGTGAACGCTACCTCTTCCTGTGATTTAGACTCATTTGATTTCAAATAATTCACATTTTTTGTATCATTTTCTTTATGCCTTTCTTTAAGAAGTTTTAGGGAATTAAGGTGATGCATCATCGGTGAGACAGTAAGTTGGATGCAAGAACAGAGTGGAGCATTCTGAAGGTAGTTGTCAGAGCCAAGGAGTATACACAGATGTTTTTTAATCATATGCAGATGAGGAAGAGGAAAAGAGACCAGTAAACATTGCCTCGATAAGTGTAGAACCAGGGAAGCAATCTCTGCCGCGCATTGGGATTGGTACTCTTCTCTTCAGTAAAGATAATCGCTACCTAGCATCGCGCAATGACAATATGCCAGCTTCCATTTGGATATGGAATATACCAAAGTTGACACTCAAGGCTGTGCTTGTACATGTCAATCCTGTCAGAGGTAAGTAGATATTTTCTACCATTCATTTTAAAGTTGAAGTGTTTTGAATGCACTAACACCACTAATTCACACTAGTTGCTGAGAATTCATGTTAAATTATGTACAAGTGTGATATTGTGGGGAAGGTATGTGTGTTTTACTAGAATAAGAAAAGTGTTTGTGATATTGTAAAAGGAATCTTTTGCATGTGATAGAGCAAGTTCATAAGAGTTATGTGGTTTGTTGTAGGAAAACAGGCAAGTTAGTGCAGTTTATAATGTGAAATTATAACTAATTTGCAAAAGATTTTATATTGCTTGCAGAAAGTGAAGGGAATTACAATGGATGATCCTTAAGATTTACATATTCTGCAAAAGAAGAAATTTGAAGGTGAATGTAAGATCAAAATGATGATTATTGAAAGGAAGGAGAATGAAGTGGTTGATATTGTCTTACGGTATACGTCCAAGCAACAGATTTCTCCTTTAAGGCTTATTTATCTGTTCCTAATACTACTTTGCTCATGTGAGACATAGCAAACAAGTATAAAAGAAAAGAATATATAGATGACAGATTATGTGAAGTGTACTATAGAGTTAGGATTGGTTGTGAATTACATTCTGAATCAAGATTATCCAGACAATAGGAGAAGTAAAGAAGAGAATTGTCCAGGGGAGAAAGGTAACTGAATCAATTTGTTGAAATATGAAAGGGGAAATTGTGACCTTAAATATGAAACAGAAGAAATGAAGAGCATAGTTCTGTCAGCCCCAAACAATAGGTGTGAAACAGTTATGGAATGTTGTAGGCAAATCTATAATTTGGGATGTTAAAATAAGTGTTAAAGACATGCTGGTAGTGATAGCAAATAGGATAAAGTAAGAAATGTCAAAGTGTACAGGAGGGATAGCTTGACAGAGGAAGACAAAAATATGGGGTTTGTATCTCAAAGTAGATTAAGAGAAATGCCTTGAAGTGATTTTGTCTATATGGAGATGATACATGGTAATGTTATAGTAAAGAATTTAATAGGCATTATGATTGACAGTGGTGAGTGTGCTAGATGTAAATCTTGAGAAAATGAACAATAAAGTTTAAGACAATAAATAGTAATAACATTGACAGAATTGATAAATTTTGATTGATTTGTTTCATTTTCAAGGTATTTTGTTGCTGAGTATAGGAATGATAAAAGGGAAAGGATAATGTGTTGTAAAAAGATTCAAGAATAGAGAAAACAGTGCAGCTGAGAAGAATAGTAAGATAAAGCTTTGAACGATAGAATGGAATGCGAGATTTTTTAGTAGACTGCCAGGTCAGGCCATAGTGTAACTAAAGATGGAGGAAAAGACTAATACTAGGAGAGGAGATATCAATATAGATTACAGTATTCTAAGGTGTTGTAGTTATTGGACATAATAGTTATTACTTTTACACTTGCAGAATTTGCTTGGGACCCACAGCAACCCCGTTTGGCACTGTGTACAGGAAATAACCATGTTTATTTCTGGTCTCCCTTTGGCTGCCTCACAGTTGCAGTCCCAGGAGCACCCACATTGCAGATCATGTCAGTCAGGTGTGTACTTATTATATATCCTTAGTCTGATCATGCTGGTAAGACTCATGGCTAACTTTGCTTGTTCTTTGGGCCCATAGAAAAGAAAACAATAGTACTAGGGCTCAGGATGGATAATGTACTCATACAGTTAAGGAATGGCCTTATCTTCCACTCTGAAGATACTGTCTGTTCTATTTAGCATGAAGATACTGTCTGTTCTATTTAGCATCAGAAAAGATGAGCTAAGATCTTTTGTATTAAGATATTATGTATCCTGTGTTTCTTTGTGATTTCTTCTAGGGTTGACTTATTGCAGCATGTCTGTTCCCTCAGGTTCCAGGTTTCTTTATATCTGCAGGACCAGCAGTACCTAGTGACTATAGTTGTCAGTGGAACTACAGGATTATCTGTCCACTTGTTACTTATACAAACTATAAATGTATAGGCAAATGTAAAACAGTACCATAAGTAGGAAAATAGGTCTTATTAGTTAACTTTGTCTGCTGTTTGGTTGTTATAAGAAGTAGTTTGAAGTTGCCTCTCAATGCAGCTGTTTGGGAACTTTAAACTCGTTGATTCTTTCAGATTGTAAGATTTGGATGGATATTAACCCGTTCAAGATAATTGGTGATGTTTCTCTTGTTTTTCACTCATGTGGGCTCAAAGTTCTGTGTCAATCTAAATTTTATGTGGAGAGGTTTGTTGCTATCAGGACCATAGAGCTTGGAAGGAGCAGCATTATGCCTGTGTTACAAACATGTGGCTAAATGGATTATGAGGAGTAAATGAAAAGTGTAAGGTCAGGGAAAGAGTAGATATTTAACATAAGGGGTAATTTAGATATGTTTTATCTACTCTATGTGTAATAAAAGCTTAAGGATAATTGAATGGTTAGTATGAAGCTAAGGGTCTGCAGAACATTTGACTGGAAAGGATTGGAGGATGTAACATCAGTCCTCTTGATGAGTAAAGGTGCTTTGCAAAGCAGAAGTGTAACTTGTGATGAAAGTTGATTGACTTGAAAACATTATTTGATTTCAAATATGCAAGTTATAGCTCATTAGTTACAAAATTGAAGCTGAACAGATCTGGAAATCACTTTAATAGCTGCAAAGAATACATGTAAAGGATCACACAGACAGATGGGTTTCACACTTAGCATCCTCTTAGGCATTGCTTTTCTGACAGGTTTGAAACAGCAAACAGAAAGATTTGCAGTCTTCTTACTGTTTTTTATTATCTTCATTGGTCCTTTAACAGATACTGATGGGTATCAGTCATACCAGTATGATAGCCCATCAAGAAAAAAATCTGAATAAGAATAGAATGTATCTTTTATTAGCCTTCATTTACTATATAATTCTTTCCCTTTTCATGGTTGGAATATTTTTGTTGTTTTATTCTGCAGTATTTTAAGGTTTAAGGTCTTCACTTAAACACAATGTTACAACTTATTTATTTTTTATTTATTGTACTTGATTGCCGTTTCCCGCTTCTGCGAGTTAGCGTTAGGAAACAGACAAAGAAAGACCAATCCACTCATATACACATATATATACATACATGCATAGATGATATGCTCAGTATGTCCAAATATATACATAACATATACATATATCCATACCTATACATACACATGCATATACACATATACACTTGTACATATTCATACTTGCTTGCCATCATCCATTCCTGGCACCACCCTGCCCCACAGGAAACAGCATCGCCACCCCCTTTGTCAGCGAGGTAGAGCCAGGAAACAAACGAAAAAAGGCCACACCTGGTCACATTCACTCCTTAGCTGTCATGTATAATGCACCGAAACCTCCGCTCCCTCTTCACATCCAGGCCCCATAGACCTTTCCATGATTTACCTCGTATGTTTCACATGCCCTAGTTCAGTCCAGTCACAGCATGTCGACCCCAGTATACCACATCGTTCCAGTTCACTCTATTCCTTGAACACCTTTCACTCTCCTTCATGTTCAAGCCTCGATTGCTCAAAAGCTTTTTTACTCCATCCTTCCACCTCCAGTTTGGTCTCCTGCTTCTCTTTGTTCCCTCCACCTCTGACACATATATCCTCTTTGTCAACCTTTCCTCACTCATTCATTCCATATGTCCAAACCATTTCAACGCACTGCTCTTCTGCTCTCAACCTCACTCTTTGGTATCTGTTTCATGAAATTTTCTGAGTCATTTCATTCATGTTGCCCTCCTTTTTTTTAGTTCCATTTGTAATAGTACAAACTATAGGGAACTGTTGAATTTGTTTGGTAATTGAATGAATATGCAGACTTGTTTGGCAAATATTTTTCAGCTTGCTATAATGATTAACATTAATTGATTCTGATGTATAGAGACCAGTGTTTGCTGCTTCTGCTTTGGTTATCTTATTGTGAAAGTGGGATATGGATAATTATTAGGGTTACAAGTGTATCTCAAGGATTTAGGCATCCCTGACCTTTGCCTCCAGCAAAATTGACTCTTGCAAAACATGCATACCTATATGTGCTTGATCCACCCATCTAAATACAAATACACTTGGTATTAGATAGATTTGTGGGTATTTTTAATGGTTCTTGTTTTCATTTTAGTAGCTTCAGTGTTGATTATGTCGAAAGATGTACATTAAATTGATTACTTCATCATTATAAGGCCCTAGATTAAGCTGATTCTCCTTGATGTAGGGGATGCCACCCTGCATTGGAGGAAAAGTCCTGTGCAGTAATATGTAGCATTAAGGAATCATCATCTTCAAATTTCTGTTTTTCTAAAGATACTTCTTTCTTACCAACAGGTGGCACCCCTCAGGATCTTGTTTAGCATTGATGGGACGTGACCAGTTTTCTGTTTGTTTTCTGGATAGTCGTTTCCCAGTAAAAGAACAGGAGACAAGCTCATAGCTACAAAAGTAAAAATATCCTTTGAAATTATTAATAGTAGAATGTAGAAAAAGATATAAGCTTGTAAATTCATATATGAGAGAGGAAAAGGAGTTGACTTATTTCAAACAAGTTATAATTTCTTGATGATTTATTTGAAAAAATGTGTTTGTGCTATCCATCTATCTATATCTATCTATCTGTCTGTCTGTGTACCTACCTATCTATCTATCTATGTGCTGTGCTGTCTATCTGTCTATCTATTTACATCTCTGACACCCATTCCCTCTAGGGAACTCCCTCAAGGGTGTGGCCACAGCAAAAGTCTCCATAACTAGTGAAATTCAAGTGCTGCTTCTTAGCCTTTAGTGCCTCACCCTTAACAGGCCACTAGCAGAGGGCAGTATTTTCAGAGGCTCCTACTTAATGCTTCACCTAATATTCCTACCTACTACTTTTACCTAATTTTTTCTGCCTAGTGCTCCTGCCTAATGTACCTACCTGCTAATCCTATCTATTACTCCTACCATTTTTCCTAAAAGGCTGGGTTAGCACATAGTGCTTACCACTGGAAAATCTAATGTTACAAAGAATGAGTTGTGTGACAGTGTTTTCAAGTGTTATGTGTGACAGTGTTTTCAAGTGTTATGTGTGACAAGGAGAGATTGTATGTTTATAGACAAAATGTCAGCAGTCCACATATGGGTAAGGCAGAAAGAAAGATAGCTACCTTGGTCAGAGGAGTACAGTTTGACAACCACTGAAACACAGGCTCACAATGCAGCAGTCATTAACCATCCTGATATACCTAGGTGGGTAGCACTGGTAGTATGCTCCCTGGGCAGTGGCTGCCTACCAACTACTGATTCTCCTTATCCATATATTTTTCAAGATTTTAGATCTCTGAATTTATTCCTTATGATTCTTGCTTGGCTAGGAATAAGGGTACTACTTTTCACAGAAAAAAATATATATCAATGTATGAATATTTTTCCAAAGTGCAAAGGAAAGGAAACCATATTTGAAAAGAATTAAGTAAACTTTAAGCGACCAGGAAAAATTTCTATAATGCTTTATTGATTTTGTCCCCACCAAAGATGAAATATGCCATTTCATGCATAGAATATTAGGCTGCACTTAGTTTTTTTGAGTTTCATTTCATTACTAGATATTCATGTATTTCTGTTCTCAGTCTGCTACCCTTAAGTTCTGAACATAAAAGTGAGCCAAAGCCTAGTGTTATAAGCCTCAGTCTAGAATTCTACTGGATGAAACATAAGTCAGAAAATAGTTTGTAGGAGCAGGTATATTGTCTTCCTGACTGCTAACAATTAAGTACAGTTTGCAGCAGACACAGTTTAAACAAAGACCCATCATGCTTTCAGAGCTTGCATATAGAAGCCAAAGCAAAGGTTGGTAAGGATAAGAATTGTAAAGGAATCAGCTTATTGAGCATACTAGGGAAGGTATGTGAGAGCAATATAATTTGGAAGATGAAGATAGCAGAGTGCAGAATAAGCGAAGAATGGGCATTTTCTAAAGTACAGAGGATTGTGGATCTGTTCTTATCTGTGAAAATAGGAGCATACATATATCTGATAAAAAGAAGAAAAATGTGTGTAGCACTGATGAACTGAAAAAAGGCAAAAGTTTTTTGATGCAACAAAATTATTCTACAAAGAGATAAAGACGTGTATGTCATGTAAAATCTTAAGATAGTGTTGGAATGAGAGATAGAAAAGGGAACATTCAAACAGAAAACATTCCAGAATCTGGAGCAATCTTTGAGTAAGCTAACAAAATGTGGCAAAAACACAATCTTACCAAATTATCCAGTTTAAAAGAGTTTAACCATGGTCAGTGCACAGATGAAAATACCAGTGTTAAACAACAAAGTAGTTGGCCTTCTGGTGAGTGGAGAATACACAAGCCTAGTCGGAGAAAATACACACTGGCTAACAGCAGTTAATCCCCTAATCATTAGATGCTACCAGAAACTGATGAGCTTCATGTTGAATTTAAGAATTCATTTAACACTTTGTAAGTCAGCTAGTAAGGCTAACTGCTGTGTGATACAGTAGTGCTTAAAAATCAGTGTTGTTATATACTGTACAAACAGTGATAAGCAATAAAGGTGGGTTTGTTTGAAGTTTTGGAGAATCTCAAGGTCATTTGTGACTGTTACCTGTTTCCATAGGAAGCAGGTTATATGGGAGAAATTTGTTCCTTAATTACCTTAGTGCTTTTGGATAGCTTTTTGTGTAGAGGAATCTCTCATAATGGTTGGTCTTTGATTATCATGTTATCTGCTCATCTCTCATTTCCAAGTGGGTTCATATTCATTTTTAATATGCCCATTTACTAGCCACATACGCAGATAAACCATCCTGAGCTACCGTCCAAAGCTTATCACACATCTTCCTTGCCAGGTTAGAAGTTACAAGGTAATGAGTTGAACAAAAGTGAATTATGAGTACAGTATTAACTGTTGTATATGGACAGTGTTATGACCAACAGATAATCTGAGCCAGCTCAGGTACAACTGGGCTTTCAGTATTGTAAATACTTAAAATCATATTTGTTATATTTTAATGATGCTTCTCTTTGCCTAATGCAAGTGCATCTTAACTTTCATTACTAATTTTTCCCACCTTATTTTTTTATGTTATAACTTAGAGTATAACTGTCCATGGGTTTTGGCTTGATAATTGCCAATGATTTTGTACAGCTTATGAGATAGGTCAGTCCTTTAGTTACAGAGCAAATAACAATATATATAGCTTGGTCAGAGTCCTTTATTGCTTAGATAATTTCCGACAATAAAGCCTACTAGTTTCTGTTACCCTGTTGCTTAGTGTGTTAATAATTTTAAACTTTCTTCCTTCAGTGTAGTAAGTTTCTTCATTCCGTTCCGTATTTCTCTCCACTCCTCTGACTCAACATCTGTATCACAAGTAATACTGTTGTGACATGAGTATTAAGGTGATACCTGACATCATCTTATACCTTCTTTTTCACGAGAATTAAGCTACTGGTGTAAACTTCAAAGTCATCTCTTACATGCACCATACACCTCTCTTCCTCTTTTTGATTTCTGTTGTTCACATGCTTTATTTTACCTTCTCTAAAAACAAGTTATCCAATATTTCAGAAACTTAAGACAAATTTTTTTCATTCTTTTCTTTTTCCCCATTTTTTCATTCTTCAAGGTTTGGCCTCAGTGATGACTTCTTAGTTCGTGACTTATGCCATCATGTTCTTAGTGACCATGCTTTAGAATGGCTGGTGCACCACATTTTCTTGAAAATAATTTTACACATTAACTTGCTCTTTGTTTTTCACCTTGGGATTACCTTGGTTCAGGTGCAACAATGCATATATAATCTGAAATCTGCAGTCAGCTCCAAGGCATAATAAGGTTAGATTTTTTTCAGTATGTAATGAGCTGGATACAGTTGAAGTCATAAAAGGAAGTTTTCTTCTCTCTTTACAGTAGCCATATCAGCAGAGGTAGAATAACTAGAAAAATGTTTTTTAAGGTAGATATTTGCCATAATGTCTCAAATGGTGCCTTAACTCTTTCATGACATGAAATGGATGTTATTACTTATCACATCCAAGAAAAATACGCTGTCATATCTTTTGTCATTATTTCTTAACCTCCAGTATCTTTTAGTTGAGTACTCTTGCCTTTCTTTAAACTGAATAACATGATCAGTTAAAACTTTTTGTTCAGACCTGCTCATGGGGCTGAAAGGAGATCATCTTGCATTGTGATTGGTAAGTTACAGATTCAGTATTATATTAGCCTACAGTGAATAATTTATTGGTCTGAAATGAATATCAGACCAGTGGGTGCTTGTAGGTTAGCAGTGCATGGACCAGTCATGTTAGGACATACAAAAGTTGAGGCTCACTCTTTGTCTGCCAGGGTGTGAAGGTCTCAAGAGACAGGTGCATTACATTTACTCGTTTGTATTAACTAACCTCTTGTTCAGCGTTCCATTTTCTACTTTCATAACTTCAACTTGCCTGTCTTCCATTTTCACTTATCATACAGCTCTGTTTTCTTGCTCATCCCTTCATCTTTTCATAATAGTTATCATTGATAATTATTCTTAATTTTTCACTAACTGTACTATATCATGTAGACACTCTTTGTATATCATCAGCTTCAGTAAGGGTAAGGGCATTATATTATGTAAGCAGTCTGTGGTGTTCATATCTTTGCCTTATTAGGTCATGAAAAGATCTTGTTACATCTTGCTTGAAGGAGGTATAATAAGATAATAAAGAAAATAGAACTGCATGATTTATGGCTAGAATCAGTTAGCCTGAAGAACAAACTTCCTTTGTCATTTGAAATGGGGTGAAGATTACAGTGATGAAGATGAAGAACTGTAGCAGGATAAAGAAAATGTTGATTTTCGACTCATTGTGTGAAAAAAATACAACTATTGGACAGTTATTAAAGCAAGATGAGAATAAGTTGAAATTATTCAAAAACGTTTTATTTGTTAAAAAAGAAATGGTAAAATGTTGAAGCAAAATGTGTCATGAAAAGATTCTTCCATGTATTTACTCTTCCTTTGGTATATCTAGTCAGGGATCACAAGATAAGTGTTGTCTAACATACTTTGTAACTATGCATAGTCTTTCAGGGAAAATAATATTTTTTTAGTTCCTAAATAAAGTAATGTAAACTATATACCTGTTATTTTATTGGATTTTATAACCTTTGTATTTTCTTAGTGAAAGTTTCCATTGGATTGATGACTAGATTTTGTACCTTAAAATGTTGCATGCACAGATTTGGCAGTTTAGTCTCAGATATGGTTTTGAGCTTTTCAGTGATGCTAAATAATATCAGAGCTTTTTCTCCAGAGTTAAGAGGTACAGAGGTAGATGTACTGTTTGTGTATACATAGTATCATGATACACTTATGTAATGGAAATCCCTAACTTACAAATGTCTGACCCATTAACACATGTACTTGAGATAGAGCTTCAAAAATAAATATTTAATTATTAGTTCATTTACAATCACTCAATTAAGAATTGCAGAACTCGTTAAATGTGCACTTTTCATTAATTGATACTTAGAGGAATGTTTTGTTAACTATTTTTGAATCAGAATACAACATCTATTACATCATTACAGGCAGGTGTAAGTAGTTAAGCTATGTTAATTATCTTCATTTCTTTATAATTCCCAACTTATTAACAATTCAGCTTACAAATAGAAACATTAACCTTTCATAAGTTGGGGATTCACAGTTAAGTAAACTCTTATTTTGAGTCATTTGGGGTTGACCCACGCTAAAGTTACAAAAATTGTAATTTTGAAACCATTTGTAATTACTTAGAAATGCATAACTTATTTTTTACCAGTTAAATGGAAGCCATTATCATGTGTTACTCTTAAAGGTATCAGATGTAATATAGTGATATGAATACTTGTTCAAAATTTCTGTTTGATTAAAGTTAGGCTCATTCATCTTTGAAGTGTGTTCTGATATACTTTATTAATTTACTTATATTTTCTTTTAAATGGTAGAATTTAATGAGAAATAATATAACAGCTTAAGAGTCAGTAAAAAATGAAAACACAAAGATGCTAAACAATATTTTTACAGCTAGTAACACGTGTAGTAATGCATTCATAAATTTTGATTACTACCCATCTCCATATTTTCAGGCATTGAATGCAAACAGTAACATTCAAAGCATTTAACAAAAGAACTGTGAACATTATGGTTACAACTCTCATCTGTAGAAAGAGAAACTGGAGTGAAGAATATGTAATTAAATTTGCATGGGTAGCGTATATGGCTAAAAAGCTTCAGTCATCAGCATTTCTGCCTGTCATACTCTTTCATTTATGTAATACTTTGCTAAATCTTGCATGATATTCATGAGATTTGGTAAAACTTTATCAGCTTGACTGACAATTAGCCACATCTATACAAAACTGACCAAATTGTGGGTTTGTTTCATGCTTTTATTTGGAAGATCGTAGGGTTGTATTGAGCTCTGTGGTACCATTACACCCATGATGAATGATCCTCATTGAAGATGTTCGTCTCGAGTAAGACTGAAGTTATTAAGAAAAGTATAGTCATTCTCATTCTCTCCTCTTTCCCTCTCCTCCTCCACTTGGCTGTAGATAATAAGAGGGTTTGTCTTAGCTAAATTACCATACTGCCTGAAATATGTATGGAGTTTTGTTCTGCCATCTTGGGTGATTCTAGCTTTACATACTGGCAATCCAAGCTTTCACTTTCTAATTTTGATTTTAAGATCTGAGCCTCTTTCCTTGCATTGCACTGTTGATCTTTCAGCATGTAATGCATGTTACAGTAGTTTCTGCTCTTAAGATGTGGTTCTAGGTTGCTTCCGTCATTAGCAAGATGACACAAATTACTTAGCAATCCAAAGCACCATGCAATCACTGTGTGGCAGTTTTATACAACAGAAAATGGTAGGCAGGCCATAAAAAAGGAATAGCTTTGGGCAGTCTCTCTACCTGCATTGCTTCACCAACTCTTGATTCATAATATATTGCGATAAGAACATTTGCCTGCTGAATTGCCTCCTATCCCAGTCCCCTTGTGGATCTACCCCTAGTACTGAATTAAAGATAGTTTTTCTTTTTCATAGTAAAATGCATATGAATATTGTCCATTCTGACACAGATAATAAGGTAGCAATGAGGCACAACCTGCTAATCAGGAATGAATTGCCTTGAGGAAGACAGTTGTTGAAACACTGAGAATTATATCTTGATAAGCAGCTCATGTGTCATTGCTACCTTACTATCTAACACGCATATAACTTTCCCAGCCAGCTTAACACTTTTTATGCACAGAACTGAAATTCCAAAACTCAATGGAGAAAGCTTATGTAATCTACAATAAACATGTCCTCTCAACAAAGAATCATTCTTCTATGTTTTTGTGCATGATAGAGGTTGGAATTTGCTCGTGACAGTCAAGCATGGGTCTGTCTTCCTCTCTTACTTGTTGCCTCTCACCATCCTGCACTACCTCTGAAGAGAACATCAACATCATTAAAATTCATATAATATATTACTGTACTTTGTAAGAATATCATTGAAATTAAAAAGAAGGAATAAGAAAGGTAAAGTGCATACAGTTCTTAAAACCACTGTGTCTTCATTACAACACTTACCACAAGCTCAATTCAATTATCTTTCATAGACCTTTTCCACCACAGGGAGGTTTGTCTCTGGGATAAATGATGTGCAGCTATGTGCCAATAGCCCTAACCAACGGATGCTGACATTTGAAATAATAATAATAATAATGATGATAATAACAATGATAATAACAATAATAATAATAATAATGATAATAATAAAGTACTGCACCATATCTATTAAGTAGCCTCTTGTAACTGACACTATGCTTAAAAAACATATACCAACAAAGATATGATGGTGTACATAAGTGTATGTTAGTGTTGTAAAAGGGAGTGAGAGAACCTTGGTAAAGTAGTCTTAACAGACAAGTTTTAGTAAATAGGACTATATAAGTGTGCTATGATCAGGGTTCTGATCAATACGTATAAATAACCATTTCTCAGCTCGTACTGATATACTTGACCCATTTATTACACATAAAGTAATTAAAATCCTAATGTAAGAGTCGAGTAACTAACATCCAATTCCAGCCTGCACAAATTTATGATCTAGTGGTTTTCAGTGTCTGGCAATAATGTATCTTGAACTTGAGAATAAATGGTTGGCTTTTACAGTGTACCTATTATCAAACATTTAAGCAAATACCTTAAACATTCTTGCCCTTATACTTAAAAGTTTATCACTGAGCTTAAAACTAATGGTAGGTTAGGTCTATGTTTGTTGAGAATGGTTAAATTTCCAAACATTCATTTCCAACAACAGTAAAGCCAAGCAGCTTTCATTCCCTTAAAAGACCTATTATTAGTGCAGCCTTTCTTCTCAGTTGTTCCTATTTCATCATTTAGACACTTTAACTGTGACTGTACCATTGTTTGAAACTTAAATTTTTAGGGAATTTTTCCAATGAAAGCTTACCTCTTGCTACCAATTTTTTCTTGGTGTAGCTGAAGTGGAAAATGATATACAAAAGGCCAGCACTAACGGCGATGGCACTGTAGCTTCTGAAGGCTGCGGGCAATCCTAGGCTAGTGATAAGGCGCCCACCCACCAGTGAGCCAACCCCACGACCTGCATCACTCACTCCTCAGTTATAATGGTCACCTTAATTATACTGTCTACAATGTCTGTTTGTTCTTTTCTAATATTTATAATGCAGTGTTTAATAACACATGAATCTTTTGACAAATGGAGGCATTAATGAGTTATAATCACATAGAAATCCTAAACTGGTAAGACAGGATAAGGGATTAGCATTATATCCAAACCTTATGTAAAAGATGATTACAGTGAAGAGCTCATGCACATGGATAACATATCTTATATGTATATCCTTGATCTTTTCATAAAGTTCAATTTCATCACTATTCTATGTGACAGAGCATCTATAGAAGCTAAAAAAAAGGCAGTACAGTCACTAATAAAACAAAAGTATTTGTAAAATATATGCATTAGACCTTTAAGTAATGTAATAACAAAACAGTGCAAACCCAGTTTCAGTGAGATAAGGTTTGTTTGCAACAAGGTTGACAGGTTCTGGGACTTTTGAATGGGACAAAATGAAAGATGTGAAACAGGCCTGCAAGCTAACAATTGGTTAAGAACAAGAAGGTATACCTCTGTCAAATAAGGATGAATGGTTTGATTGCAAGATTGATAGTTATGTAGTTCAGATGTGACAGGTTTAAGAATGTCTGTAATGTTTGCATATGCACTGCAAAACAAAAGAGAAGATAGTAAAAATTCCTTTTGGAGAGAACCTGGGAGAGCATTAGAGAATGTAGACCCAGGGGAAAACTATGTGATGGATGGCTTTAATGGATGAGTGGGGGACAAACGGTAGGAGGGAGTGATAAGCGGGAAAGGGAACCTAAGAGGAAATGACAGTAGGTGAAAGAATACTTAGATTGTGTGCAGTAGTGGACATTAGCACAGCAAATACATACTTTGAATATAACATTGTTCACCGACATACATGGATTAGACACATTGCAAAGAGGGTTAACAATAGCATGGTAAATTTGTTTTCGGAAGGAGGAAATGTTACAAAAGTATGCATGATGTGCCATTTATGAGGAGGCTTGTGACGGGATTCATCACATCATATGTGCACGAGATAAAGTGAATTGGAATGATGTAGTATACTGGGGTCAACGTCCTGTCATTGGACTGAACTAGAGCTTTTGATGCATTTTGAAGCATTCCTTTATTCAAAGGAAGTGCGATAACCTGTCCTCATCATCCACGGATAGGTCTTTCTGGTCTTTAGCTA
>JAYMFT010376546.1:0-21005 GCA_038088735.1 Panulirus argus | reverse complement strand
ATACTTTAAAAATTATTGTTAAGCAATGAACTGTTAGCAAACATGTGAAGATAATGGCAGTGAGTCAGAATCCACAAGCCTGTCCCTTGGGCCACTGGCTCATGTCACACCTCTTTTTATGCTAGGCACAAGGGTGTGAGGCATCCTACAAGCTTACCAAATCTTTTTTTATTCCAACATATGATGGGATATTCTAAGTGCTTAAAACTTTTGGAATTATTTAAAGAATTTCATGAAAATCCTCATAAAAGAAACTGCTTTATACAAAGTTTCCAAGATGCTTCTTTATTTTCTAATAAATAACCTTCCATGACTCTGACTAGTTTCATGGTAAATAAAGTTCGTTGACTTCAGTCTACCTACTGGTACATTCCTTGGCATTGATTCATTTTGCTGTAGATAATGATCGTTGACTTTAGTCTACCTCCTTGGCACTGATTAATTTACTTTCTAGTTCCCTGACTCTGATTAGTCTTCTTCCCAGTAAATAATGTTCCTTGACTGACTAGTTTACTGCCTAGTAACCTTCCTAAAGACAGTGGTCTCCCTTTACCAGTTTCTGGTGTCTATTTTGTCTGGTTATGTACCTGCAGTACATACACACATACATACAAAACACGTGCTTACCATATATCAGTGAACACATAACACATTGACACAAATCTCAGTATAACCCTTGAACAAATACTTTGGTGTAATCCTTTTTACAGACATTTTTGGCATAATCCTTGAGCAAGCATTTTGGAATGATCCTTGAACAAACAGTTTAGCATAACGCTTTTAACATAAGTTTTTGGTATAATCATTGAGCAAGCATTTTGGTACAACCATGAACAAACATTTTAGTGTAATCCTTGAATTGACGTTTTGGTACGACCCTTGGCATTCTTGCATAATCCTTGAACAGAAACTTTGGCATTCCTTGAACATACACTTGGGTAAGATAAGTGAATCAACATGTTGATATACCATCTGAACAGATATTTTAAGTATTTGCATTGAACAAATGCACAAATGCTTTAGCATAATCCTTGATGGAACAATTTGACAAAATCAGTATACAAGCATCTTGATTAATAATATGCTATAATTTTATAGTAAAATTATCCATTTTTGTGATCTCTGAAAACTTCTTGAGAGAATCACTGAAGAGGTTTTGGTACAACCCAGTCTAAATGGCAGTTTTAAGCTTTCTAAAATGTTTAAATCTATAGAGTTTCTTTTGACTTCTTTGTTTCTAAAATAAACTGTGAAAAAAAACTAGTAGCCATTTTAGTACTACATCATATGTTGTTTAGTTATGGCATAATGACCAAATCTTTCTTACATACAAAGAAAAAAGCTTTGATTTTAAGCAAAATGTTAAGGTTGTTGAGATAGTCTTCAAATATGAAAGCTCAAATGGACTAATAAATATGTTCATAAGTTGTAAGTTTGGAGTAAATGTCAGGTTGTAAACTTGCATACATCAAAAAATGTAAAATGTTATGATGCAGTTCTGGACAAAAATACTATATAAAAATTGCTCTGAGAATTCCAGTTCTGTCTGACACTGTTGGTTATTCTCATTCAATAAGTCATTGTTAACAATATTACAGAGTTTTAAATGATTATATTATATTAAAAAGGTAAGTCTTTAGCTATATGAAAATGTCATAAAGTTTTTCTCAGTATTCCTATAATATTTTGGATATGTTTTAATTATTCTATTATATAAGAAAGTTTTCTTAGTCTACAATATCAAAT
This sequence comes from Panulirus argus, assembly GCA_038088735.1. Classification (NCBI taxonomy): domain Eukaryota; kingdom Metazoa; phylum Arthropoda; class Malacostraca; order Decapoda; family Palinuridae; genus Panulirus; species Panulirus argus. Next base: position 19,259 of record JAYMFT010376546.1, on the reverse strand, counting down.
GTCATAAATTATCTTATATCAGAGAATTGTTAAAATATAGGATACAATGTCAGAAAGATGTAACTTATTCTACAATGTCAGAGAGCTGGTGTGAGCAATGATATTTATGGTAAAGATCTTCTATTTTGTAGTATGACAACTTTTCATCACAGAAATTCCCATTCTGGCTTGGGAAGTATTAAAAAAATCATCTGATACATTTGTTAATCAACATTTCTTATTTTTGTTCAGTAAACTTTGGTTTATGTCATCAACTCGTTAAACTCTCTTCACGTACTTGCCCTATTTCCTTCATATTGTACTTCATCCTCTCCAATATCATTGCTCTCCCTGTTCTATTTTTTTGCATATTGCTCTCACTTTTGCTAACCTCCTCACAATTAAGCTCTCATTGTCTTCTGTGCTCTTTGCATTCCTTACAACATTCTCCAAGACTATATTAGTTCTGTTTCCATCTAACCACTTACAGCACACCCTCCTTTTACATTACACTTTTCTCCTACCCTGTATATAATACTGTGTGTGTACCTCTTGTATAAAATGCTTCCCCTGTGACTCACCCATGATATTTTGCTTCTGCCACACTGTAATACTGCTCTTGTTTTCCTACTGATTATTCCTCTTCTCCTTCCATGTAATTCTTTTTTGTTTATGTTTTGTATGATAGTCCAATTGAATTATCTTCCCTAAATGACATAATGCAATCTCTCTCCCTCTTACCCTTGATACAATACTCCGATTCTTTCCAATTATACTCCCTGTATTCCAAAACTGATATTCTACTTATAATACCCTGCCGGTGCTTTTCCCTACATCACTCTTCTGTGTCCCATCTTATAATGCTCTCCACTATGTCTACATCTCTATATAATGCTTTCTCTGTTTCTCTCGTTGTCGTCGACACTGGAGGTGTTGCTGGAATTGGCGCAGAGCTGCAGCTCGATCTCATGGAGGCGCTGCTCTACCTCCCACTGCTGCTGGCTCAGCTTCATGGTCATGGTCGCATTCTCCGTCTCTAAGCTGACCAGACGTTCCCTCAGCCTCCTGATCTCTCCCAGGAGCATCTCCTGAGGGGATGAGTCTCTAGGCAGGGCCCCGGCACTGTGGGATCCCTGTAGCGACCCTGAAGAACGGAAGAGGCATTAGACAAGCCAGTTTTAAATTAGGTAAATTTGGAAATGAAGAAGTGAGGTAAAGGTAGCATTGGCATTTGTTAGGTTAAAAGCATGGTAAGAAACATGATTTAAGACTACGGCAAATAAGCTTAAGTTAGAGGAGGTTGGTTAGGGAAGATGGTATAAGGTTTGAGATGCAAGAGTAGGCTTAAAGATGAAATTAGGTTAGAGAAGGGGACATATGGTAAATTTAGAGAAGGGGCACTTGGTTAGAAAAGGTGACATTAGGTCTGAGGTAGCAGTGCTGTTAGATGAAACCGAGCTAAATACATGGTTTGTTAGAAGAAACCATGTTAAGTAGATGTTGTTGTGTTAGATATGTCAGGTTACAGATGAGGAAACTGGGTCATAGATAATACTAGACAAAAAAAAAAATCATTAGGTAAAAGGTTTTGTTTGAGAAGGTCTCGTACGGTTAGAAGTTAATCTAATTTTGAGGAGAGTGTGTTTGGGAACACGGTATCATGTTTAGCTTAACACAGTGACAAGTGTGGTATTCAAAAAGAATAATACAGTGTCAGGGTGTTAAGGGAAATGTTAACACAGAGGGTTGGGTTAAGTATGGTGTTATGATGGAGGTGCTGTTTAGAAAAACTGCTGACAGAAGATTGCATTAGGATAGGTATCAAGATAAGCAATGATGATGAGAACGTTATAAAGGTATTCAGATACGAAATCATAGAAAAAATGGTGTTAAAGTCAAGAAAGTAAAGTGAGGTCAGAGTAGGCGGTGTTAAGTTGCTTGTTTTATGTGCCAAGAGAGAGAAGCGTGATGTTAAGATATATACGATAGTGTCAGGGAAAAGATGGTGCTAAAGTAATGAAATGTTACGATAAGGAAGTGTTAACACAGGTAAAGATAGGTTTGGTGATGTAACTGACAGAGAAGGAAAATGTTAGGATGGGAAAGGTAGTGTTACGAACATGTTGTGAGGAGGTCATTCATCCAGTCTACCAGACATCGGTTGGAAACCGTCTTATCAATAACTATCTCCGTCTTATCGTACCAGCGGGGGGGGGGGGGGGGTTATCGTACCAGGGGCGGCCAGGGAGGCAGTGGGTGGGCCCAGATCTGAGGCTGGGGAGGCGCTGTGGTCGGTAAGGGGCGGAGGCACTGGCAGGGTGTACGCCACCTCCGCTGTGCCGTAGTTGGGCGAGGTGAGCGGCGACATAACGTTGCTCGGTGATGTGATGGTCGACCGCTTGTCCGCGCTGTCGTATGACGTCACGCTCGCCGTCGTACCTGCGGGCGGGAAGTATCGTACGGTCAGGGAGGGCCATTGCATAATGAAATATGTGGTTTTAGAATTATCTTTAATACATTAAGGGTGTGTTTAAATTTCCATGGGTGGTGGTTATAAATTGACGATGACGGCCTTAGTGACTCGGCAGTCGATAGGCTTAAAGCCCAACCAACCAACCCAACGCTACCGTACGGTGATCATACTACCCTCCATAACTACTGTCTATAATGTAGTATTTAACAGGTATGGTACCGAACCGTCTTTAATAATCTTAACCTGTTGACATCCATTAAATCCGTCAAGATAAAGGCATGTGTGAGAGTGTAGTTACCAACTTATACCGTATAGGGAGGGGAGTTTAACCCTTGAGGAAGCCGATCTTTTAATCTCTATCGAACAAATTATTGAACTTTTCTTCCTTTTTACCCAAGATGATTACTTCCTCAATTAACCCACTAGTCCAGTATAATTAGTGTAATACATCCTTGGGTACTCCCCTCTGGTGCCCAAGTGACTCACATCAACTCTAATAACGAACTTAACAGTTATTATGTTCTTCATTTTCCTTATTTCCGTTCCGGCCTCGTGGGCCAGGTTTTGAGGTATAGGAACCGGTTACACGTCTGATGTGCAGGAGACGAAGACATATAAGGCGTGGTGAGGACGGGCGCCCAGCTCATGCGGCAAGGAGGGCACGGCTTATACCTCCCCTCTCCACCCTCGGGGCTGGTCGATAACATGATGGGCACCTGGCATAGGCTAGTGTGTGTGTGTGTGTGTGTATTCATACACAAGAGTAAAGGTATGGTACTTGTCTAACGGATGAGGAGACGGGACAACAGTGTAAAACTCTCCTTAAGACACAAACAGTAATGGCAATGGTTGCAGGAAGAAGCCCAGGCAGTGATCTGTTTCCTGCAAAACTGTGCAGGATCTGCAGCTGAGGAAGCCTACTGTGTACAAATAAGGGAGGGAGTAAAATATAAGGGGACCATGAGTGGTATATTCATCAGATATACAGTTTATGAGTGATAAATTTGTGAGTTTAAACGGGGTTTGGCAGCGGAGGCATCAGTGGGTCAAATCGAATGTGTTGCCAGAGTCTCAACGGATGAATATCATTTGCTTCTCTTGTTTGTCTCGTTTTAAGGAGACCCAGTTTGCAGCGAGCGAGTGGACAACACTGGAAAGTAGACAAATGCAGGAAGTCAGTGCATGAAAGTGCAGCTGGCCAAACGGAAGTGAAATTTACATTTTTTCATAACCGAGGGGCAAGACTTGGCTATTGAACGTTTAAATTCTCCTCAGATTGTAGAATAATGAACTTTATTAAGCTTCATTAATGTTATTATTTTTGCGGATAATTATTTAAGACCTTTAGTACTGCCTGAACACATGGCAAGGATAGACTCGGTTACAGGAATGGACCAAAACCGTTGTCGAAACCCGGGTCTACCAAGAGCAGGCCGGAGAGGAAGACGGGAGAAGGGAAACTCGAGACGACACCAGACAACAAATGTTTAGGACTGTCGTGGGGCGCTGTGAGGGGGCAGGACCACCGGGTAGGACATCCAGAGTTAAGGGAACCGATGAAGCATTTTGAGGAGTCATGAGAGCAGAGAGGAACGGAAGCACTGTATATTGGAGGTTTCTCACGTGACATAAAACAAGAGGGAAGGAGATGGAGCCAATAAGAAGCAGACGAAGTGTGATGTGTTTTGTCTGGTTGCACCAGAGGCTCTTCAGTCTGGATGAGATGATGCAAAGGTCACGAGGGAAGTGAAAAACGTGGAAGACTGCATCAGCTTACGAGGGGACCTAAACAGACCCCGAAGTTGGTCTAAAACGTGGTGGTTGAAAATGTACAGTCATGAGGATGGAAGAATGCAAAAGAAAGCTTCGATATGACCATTATCGAGCAGAAAATAAGCTTCAGGATTCTGTGTGTGAGAAAGACTTGGGAGTGGACATCGACCTACATTATAGTTAAGGAGACCAACTGTCCGCCGGCAAATATGAGAACAGCTATCAAATATGTGGACATGGTCAATATTTATCAGTCAGTTTACATCCTACGTTTGTCCAACACTATCCTGTAGTGCCTCGAGCCGGGCGGTGGAGGAAGTAGGTCAGAGTAACAATACAACAGATCCTCCATCACTGGTAGGACTGCTGGTGGATGTTACTGTTGTGGCGAAGGCGACGGGCGATGCGTCCTCCGGTGACACAGAGTTGGCAGCACTGTAGGGAGCAAGGGGGGTGGGGGATGTGGCAGGTGGTTAAAGGTGAATGGTGATGAGGGTGACCCCCTGACGGTGATACAACAGTCACCTCTTCCCACCTCACGCCAAACCGCCATCACTGAAGTCCTTGAACCGCATCGAGTAGCGCGGGGAGTTGTGAACTGCAGCAGCTGGGGTTCCTACTGTTGGGTGTGTGTGTGTGAGTGAGGACTGGGTTACCACACTTAGGGTTCAGGTGGTGTCCGTACCTGAGCGAGCGTCCGTTGGTCGTGGTATGTAGTTACCAGGACAAGGCCAGGAGGGGGTCACTCCTGCATCCCGGGAAGCACCAGAGCCTAACAGATGCCTCAGCTGGTGTGAGGAACTTGTCGCGTTCTTCAGGGAGTGTTCCCTCCTGCAGTGTGGCAGGGACACTTTCCTGGACGCTGATGTATGATGATGTTCCAAAGACTCGCTGATGATGTCTCTATATCTTTACGTGACGCCTGGTGATGGCGGCTATGTGAAACGTCCGCTGATGTTTATAGTTTATATGAGGATTTGCTGAAGGGATGTGAGAAGTCCACACATATTAGTGGTAGATAGGCGGAATGAGGGGAAATATGGACGCAAAAGATCCACAGAAGTAGGATAGAATGGAGAGAGGTATGTAGAGAGAGGGAGGAGTGGCAGCGTTGGCTGGGGGGTGGCAACAGGTGTTGCCAGGGGAGGCCAGAGGCAAGCACCAGGTCGTGCCAACACCGTGTACACATTATGGTCAGATTAAAGACCATTAAAGATATTTCCAGGGACGCAGAGTGAGTCAGAGGCACAGGTCAAGAGGTCGTGATTCATCTTGGGTGGCTGTCAAGCGGAACTGTTGACAGTGTGACCCAGCTGCCGCCACTGACCCCAGGTCACTGGACGTGAGCCAGGACCTGACAAGGTCAGACCTGTGTGCGTGGAAACAGGTCGTCTGCGACCTGTGGCGGCAGCGCGCAAGAGTAACAGCTGACTGTTATTAAGAATGATAAATGTATCGCAGTGCGTGCAGGATGGGCCATGACACATGGTGGTATTAATCACCTGCGCCAGTGCAACGCATCTTGACGATACTCACTGCCAACTCTGCTGGAGCCACTGCAGTAGGACACTGTGAGACAGCAGTGATCATCCGTATTGGGAAAGGCAACGGTAGTTATGTCAGGTTCCACACAATATTGTTATGAAAAAGATAGTGAATACGTCGCAAGATGCTTCTACGTATGAGAGAAGACAAATTTTCATCTTACAAACGAGGAGTGTGCAGGGGAAGGCTGCTGCTCATGGCATTATATGTTTCCTGATGATAAAGATAAACAACGAAATGTTGAGGAGCTTCAGGTACCGAGTGACGTGGGGATTGGTACCGTGATACAGCATGACAAGCCCTGGGGGCAGTATACTTATGAGAGGGCAGGGCGGGCAGAGTTGATAAGAAAATACTTTGATAAAGTTGTCAATAAGACACATGAAAGCTGTCTGAGTTTGTTGGCTGAACTGATACAATGAAAACAGAAAGAGATGTACGTGTGTGTGTGTTTAATGTGGAGAAGATTCCGTATGTGGCTGCAATTGTCGTGACAGGAAGTGCAAGATGTCTTGACAGCCGTGACAGGAAGCGGAAAAAGTCTTGACAGTCGTGGGAAGAAGTGCATGACACACAGGGAGCAAAAAAGAAAAATTATTTCAAATATATTTACGGCTGCTGTCCTCTCCCCGTTTCTCAGCTCCCTAATTTCAGGAAAATTACCGGGAATATTTCAGCATCCAAGTGAGCATGTCATCTCACGTGAGGGGACCAGATACGTGACGTCTCCTACTGGTTGGCTCTGACATGTGGATTGTGACTGACTCCATGACTATCCTGCCTCCCAGCCCTCACGAGCCTCCTCTTGGCCTTCTGGCCCACCCAGGCTGGCTGCTGTGGCCACACTGGGCCGCTCCCCTCACCACATGAGGACTGTTCAGCCCACCACCCTGTTCAGCGGGATCCTCCCCGTTCAATCAGACCCTTTCCTGAAACCCTTTCTGTTCAGCTCGCCTCCCGAGTTTTTTGTCTCTGGGTAAGAGTGTTCAGTCCTCGCACAAGACTGCCACCTCTAGAACACCTCCCTGGGCGCCCCATCTTCTGTACCCCCTCCAGCACCACCAGACTTCGACCATTACAGAGACGTACGCCCCTGCCAACCGACCCGTCCCGGCCCGCGCCTCCTGAGGGCCACAATACACCCACCCATTAGGGAGATAACAACTTTGCCACACTCATCACACGCCCTTAAACTTCCCCAACGGCGCCATTACCGAGGGGTATCTCTCCCTACAGGTCCGGGGTACACTCTACAAGGAGAGCCTACAGACTGGGGGGTAGCAATCTAGAGGGCCTGAGGTACACTCTAGAGAACCGGGAAGAGCCTACAGGCCCCGGGTCCAGCCTACCGGACCGGGAGTAAGACCCGTAACGGGGGAAGGAAGGATCGTGGTTACCCACCTGCGGACTGGGGCGGCGGGCCCTGGGAGAAGGGGTGCGTGAGGGTGTGGACGCACTTGTCCTCGTCGGTGGAGTGTCTGGAGGAGGAGTCACTCAGGGCGGACTCCAGGGTGAACCGCTCGGACTCCAGCGTCTGGGACCTGTGGGCGCGGCTCCTGCCGGAGGAGGGGAAGGAGGATGGACGGGTCACGAGGGGTTAGAGAGGTGCCCCTCACTGCACTGGCCCGGGGCGTGGGGCAGGATCACACCCGCCTCATACATCATGATATACACCGCATACCATACACACAACTGTATCATATACAATATACTGCATCATACACCAGATTGTATCATACACATTTCACTGCATCACATACTGTGTTTTTATCATACACAATACACTGCATCATACAATATACTATATCGTTCACACTACATACAGCACTGCATTATACATCATACTGTATTATACAAACTGCACTGCGTCTTATACTATACTGTATCATGCACACTACACTACATCAAGTACTACACTGTATCATACACATTACACTGCTTCACAACATATATTGGACCATGCACATTACTCTTCATCGTGCACTATCCTATTTCATACACACTAGTCAATGTTATACACACCACAGAGCATCATATATCATACCTATTCACCATACACTGTAACTGGCATCTTACATCATACACAATACAAATGGCTGCAGTCTTTGATACCCACTATACAGCATCATACACACCAACCAACATCATACACAGCTATTCATACATCCATCATAAACACCATACATTGCTATAAACATTATACATACCATAGTTTATTATAGATAATGAAGGGTATCATCCAGCATACACTATACATTATACGTACATTGTTATACAATATAGTTCCAGCAGATCATACATTATACGTACATTGTTATACAATATAGTTCCAGCAGATCATACAACGTCAGTCACCATCAAGAACCATACACACATACGAAACAAGGCCATGGATATCATACATAACATATCATACTACAACAATATAATAAATGCTAATTTGGTGAATAAATTCACACAGGCGACATTTGGTCCTAACAGTCACTGGGGGAAAAAAAATATTATTCTAAGGAGAGACAGGGACTGGAGTCCGAATATCACTAACATATACTTTCATTCTCTTAAAAACGCATTCATAAACTAAATTTTCATTCAGTAAATTCCCGGACCATGACATTACTGCAGGAAACCCATGGCTACAAATTCAAATAACGAGAGAAGAGCGACTCTTGGCAATAATGTGACGTAACAACAAGGAGGAACTTGGGCTTCTTTTTCATGACCAATTAGTATTCTGGGTTTTTCGTTTCAATTTGTCAAGTGAAGCAAAAGATAATCTTCAAAGTGTTCTACTATGTTGGTGGGAATTGATGGATAAATTTGTAAGAATGGCAAGAGGAAGGGAAGCTAAACCTCCAACGGTTCTTGACCTCATAAAGTAAATCTACTTTTTAGATGCTGAAAAAAATATTACTTTTACATGTATAAAAAAAGTTTATATTCTGGTTAAGTAAATAACAGCCATTTACAAACATTCAAAACTGGAAATATACATAGTTATCTTGTACAATCATAGTTCCAACAGCTGCTTGTTTAGCTGGTACACTTAGAAAAATGACCAGTTGGAACTGTATAATGATGGTGATGTCATCATAATCATTATTGTTGTTGGTTCATCATGATGGATGGTGAGTGGTTCCCAGGGCGACTTGCACAGACCACGGTTCTCGCCCGGTGAATGCTAACACTTGATTGGCTGATAATTTGCCATATGTCACCAGTGTTCCCTTACTGTTCTTCTTCCTCAAAACTTTTGATTACATAACTACAACCTTAATGTGTTTTCTTGGCGTACACATGATGAATTACGCGCAATTTTCATATCAACATCTCGCAGGGCGTCACTACAGCTGATTCTATGTGTGGGTTAGTTTAAAATGGCATTGCGCATGCGCGCTAAATCCGGACAAAATCTAACCGGATTAATCAGGGGCAGTTCCTTCCTAGTAAGCGAGGTAACACTGGACCAGGGTACTAGTGAAGACCAGGGTACCAGTGTATACCAGGTCCTCAGGAGCTGTGGGGCTCCACTCCCACCTGGGGTACGGCAGAGGCCAACCTGAGAACGCCACAAACACAGCAGAGACCTCCATTACCATCACCACCTCCTAGTTTACTGGCCAGTTATCTCACCTGGGACTGGTGGAGGGACTGTAGCCTGGGGTGGAGTAGGGCGGTGGAGGCCTGAGTGGAGGCGCCGGCGGCAGCCACATCTCCTCCAGCGGAACCCTGCCCGTGGACTCGACCAGGCCCGGGGTGGAGCTGCTCCTGCCCATGGCCGCTGCAACAGGGGGAGCGGAGGTGAGAGGTCGGGGGAGAGGGAGAGGAGGGGGGAGGAGAGGCCGGGGTGGAGGGTGGTGCTGGGGTCCGTGGTGGTGGTGGTGGTGGTGGGGCACGTCTAGAGGGGGAGAGAGAGAGAGAAAGACACACTTACAGGCATGGTCCGCGCCCTCACTGCACGTTAAACACTCAAGATATACCACACAATATATCAGAACGACAGGCCGGGGTGGGGTGGGGTGGGGGACCACTCATGGCAAGCCCACATGAGGGGGGGGGGGAAACGACCAGCCGCTGTTGACTTTGCTAAGAAAACGGAGTCTTTTGTTGACATAGCAAAGAAAACGAGGAGACCTTTCCTGATAAAAGAAAATGGAGACAACTGTTTTACATAGCAAAGAAAACAGAACCAGAAGTAGCCAGCCAAGGGAACATGCGGGGGCCCACAGGCGGGGGTCGAGGGACCATGCAGGGGCCCACAGGCGGGGGTCGAGGGACCATGCAGGGGCCCACAGGCGGGGGGTCTAGGGAACGTGCGGGGGCCCTCATGCTGGGACCCACAGGCGAGAGTCGAGGTACCGACAGAACTTACAAGGTTAGGGTAGGTTTATATGTGCAACAATTGCCTGAATATATATATATATATATATATATATATATATATATATATATATATATATATAATTCCTGTCCAATGTCAACATTCAGGATGATATATGTATACCAGTATACAACTACTTTCCCTGCTACAAGAGAGGAGAACGAGGTATGTCTTGCAATCTCCTGGTAGATGGCAACACGGGTCTGGATACAGGACATAGGTATATACAGACATGCTGGAGGACAGCAGAGGTCCACGTGCACAACATGGAAACATTCACAAATAAAAAAACATCTAAATCTACATCAACAAGATGTTGAATGGCAAGATAAAAAAATGTGAACATTTTGTCAAAAGATTAAGTCAAGTAATGATGAACTGTACCAAAACCTTAATGATGAAGATTCACATAACAGATGCAAATGAATTGATCAAGTTTTCCTTAACAGACGCATCGCCTGTATTTCATGAGCAGAAAAAAAAAATAAATTGGAAATCTTGAAGCATTTTTAATACACTGAATGACTGACTCTTTATCAGAACCGAGGGATTTTTAGTTAGACAGTCGAGTGGGCAAACCTCGGGGCAGCAGGCTCGTCTGGTGACTCCAGGGCTCACACACTACACTCGGGCCGTACAGAGAAATCTATGGCAGTAGCAACCGACAATAAAGGAAATGAAAGACATAAAAAATGAGGCTAGTCTCTCGGGCGAAATGAGTCGGCACAGAGATTAAGATTTCCACTCATGTGGTTGCCAACTGCCGATGTTGATACAGTGCAAGGGTGTATGTGGAAAGTGCAGATGACGGGAGACCTGATGGTCCATAACGAGGCCATCTGCGGTCATAATCTTATTTGTGGTAGACGTATGGTACTCCTCCACCTACCACCTCCTCCGACTCAATAGCTGAAAAAATAAAAGCTGAAAAGGAACACCATTTGGTATGGAGAAAGTATACTGCCACGGAAGTTCTACAGGAAAGTGTGAAGAGGATTAGTTCCTTATTGTAAACGGAGAGAGCTTCCCCCCCCCACCCCCCACCCCTGGGAGGAGGATCTAATCTGAAACTGGATACATAATCGGTTCAGTGTCTAAGCAGTAACTACTGCTACTTCTCGCTGAAACATCTATTCAACTGAATGCAGATATCACTGAAGTATTTGTCCAGCTTTGAACCGAAGGTAATGAGTCTTTGCGTTTACCATTTCTGTTGGTAATGTACTCTGTTATTCAACCACTCTGCAGCTGTTAAACCTTTGCCTATGTTGTTGTTACATCTCTCTCATTTTCATTTCACAAGTTTACTTTTGGTTGGTCGAAATTCTACTTAATGTGAAGGAACTTTCATATTCTATACTGTGGAAATTATATAATATTTGAAAACTTCTATTTCATCTCCTCAGTCTCCACTAGTTTAGAGAGTGTATATAATCTTAATAAAGTCTCTTATCCTTTTTTCTTATGAAAGGAAAAAATTTTGCAACACGTTGACAAAAAAGTTGAAGACATACTATTATATGGAATGAAAGTTAACAAACGCCAGGTCCAGATAAGTTTTATCCGCGGGCACTGAAAGAAGCGAGAAATGAGATAGTTAAGCCCGTAAATGTCATTTTCAATAAGTCAATCCCTATTGGGAGAGTTCCAGAGAATTGTAAGTTTGCTAAAGTAACACAGATATTAGAAAAAGGTAATTAGTCACTGCCAGGAAAATATCGCCCAATTAGATTAACGTCTGTAGTTGGTGAACTTATGGAAATCATCGTTCAGGAAAAAATGTAAATCATTTCGATGATCACCACTGTATAAACGGTTCTCTTCATGGTTTCGACAAAATCACTCATGTCTGACTAATCTGCTTAATGTTTCTTATGATATGCTCAAGACGTATGATGGAAGTAAAACAGATGATGTCATCTATCTAGATTTTCAAAATGTATCTGATAAAGTTATGCATCAAACATTACTAGCAAAAGTCAAGTCACGTGTTAATGATGGGATTTTACTTCGGTTGTTTGGAAATTGGTTGACTGGCCGTAAACAAAGAGTTGTGTTTAATACTCAAGCCTCAAAATGGGTCGACGTAACAAGTGGTGTGCCACAAGGATCAGTCTTGGGACCGGTTCACTTAATCATATATATAGAATGATACTGATAATGGGCTGCATTTTAAGGTATTGAAATTCTCAGATGATACTACGCTGGGAAATAAATTTAGAACATAAACTGAACGTCTACGCTTTCATAGGTAGGGCTACCGCTTATAATTCTAAAGAAAATATCCTTACTTTACAATTCCCTGACATATTTCAGAATATGAGCCAAACTCTACGGACCTTAACACCCGCGTTACACCATAGCTGAGTTTCTGGCGAGAAAGTCTACGGAGCTTTCCAGCCACGTTTCAATAAGACGCTCTTTTTGTCCACAATTTATCTTTTGCAATCTATCTATTTGTCTGTCTATCTATCTATCTATCCATCCATCCATCCATCAATCTATCTATCTATCTATTTACATATATATGCAAATGAGAGAGAATAGGAAAACAAGTGCAAAAAGTGTAGATCAAAATAGCATTACTATCAACATTTAGAGTGATTAATGATTGAATATTGTGTTCAGGTTCGGTTATCCTATTTGAGAATGGACATAGACAAAATAGAGTAGAGCGGCGCGATATCTAATTTGCTAAATTTGTCTAAATTAGAAAAGGAAAGATTACGATATGATCTAATTAGGGCATAAGAAATTATCAAAGGCTTTAATAATCTGTCTAATAAGTTACTTAAGACAAGATTTAATCTGACATCCCTCACAGTAACTCGTGAGCCAACGATTTACTTCTAAAGAGGAAAAGCAATTTTTCTTCAACAGGACTGTCAACATGAATCATCTATTAACCCCAGCAGGTGTGAGAAGCGCTGTGGACACTTTCAAGAACAGACAAGAGTCCAGGGCTGCCATCTGCACTTACTTACAGGAAACGTTTATAGCTATTTATCTTTGACTCATGTGTGTATCTACCAGCTACTTCCTCACAATGAGTTTCTGATCTCTTCCAATATCACGATCAGCCTTGGAAGATCCAGTGGTCTGCTGCTGCTTTGATTTCTCTGTATTCCCTTTATATAAAATAAACACAGGTAGAGAAGCATTACTGAGCCTAACGTAGAATCTTATAAGCGTGCAGCCCCTGAGGTTTGCCTTTGTTTACGTTGGCGCAGGAGGTGTGGCCAAGGGCAGGAGGAGAGTGTCACATGTTACACACACACACCATCACCTCCCCCGCGGGCTTGACCCTCCACGACCAACCTTTCTCCAGCGGCGCTTTTTTGTACTTTTCGAGTCTCTTGGCGGCGATGGCCTCGAGTCTGACCCTGGCGGCCGGGTACTCCTTGAGCACATCCCACATGTCCTTCTTGGAGAGGACGAACAGGTCACTGTAGCCAACGGAGCGCACTGAGGCCGTCCGTCTGTTGCCTGTGGCGGGACCAGGAGGAGGTATGTACGTTATCAAGGTGCTGCTAGGGTGAGGCAGGCTAGTGATAGTGAAGGGTCAAGCTAGTGATAGTGAAGGGCCAAGCTAGTGATAGTGAGGGGCCAGGCTAGTGATAGTGAAGGCCCAGGCTAGTGATAGTGAGGGGCCAGGCTAGTGATAGTGAGGGGTCGGGCTAGTAGCAGTAAAAGGCCAGGCTTGTGATAGTGTGGGCCCAGGCTAGTGATAGTGAATGTGTTGAGTGTTTTCTTAATAACTCGTTCCAGAACATTATCGAGGAAACAAAGGAGGGCCTCTACTCCACCGGGATCATCCCGGGCGGAGCCTAAGCAATCCCTGTGGTGTACATTGAAACCCACTTCATAGAGGATTTCAGCAGGTCGGTGAGATGAGAGGAACACTTTATGGCAGGAGGTCACATAGCTGAATGGCTATACATAGATGGATGAATTAGGGGGTAAAGAAAATACACAAAACATAAAAGCATAGTTATACATAGCACAGAAATTCTGAGCCAGATGGCCTCCAATTTAACAGACTTAAGACCCACGTGGCGACCAATAAGATTCTGCACTAAGGTGGTTACAGCACCACCCTTGGAGCTGGAACGATGGTAGTGATCACAATGACAGGTTTGACAGTGAAGAGGAGAGGTGACCCTGGACAGCTGAGACAACAACATCAGGTGAGGAAGCAGAGACGGCGTTGACCAGAGAGAGGGAAGGCTGGAATTACGACACCGAGTGTTGCACAGGTGAATAAGGACAGAGCCAGGGTTAGGCGTACTGTCTGAATTGGTGAGGGGGGAAGGGTTCCTAGCTATGTGAGTGTCTGTGTGTGTCGGAGGGGGGGGGGTTGTTCCAGCTCCCCCTCGCGCTGGTGTCCTTCCACAGGTCGACGTGAGAAGAGTGTGGGAAATGTCACAAAGGCGGGGGAGAGCCGTGTGAGTAACGTGTTGCCAACTGTCATGTGTGAGAGCGTCTGCTGGTTACTGGGATGGGCGCCAGTAACGCATGTGTGGCCGAGGCAACCTGGGCTTGGGAGGGGACTGTGGCAGGCACTGCAGTAGAGTACACTTATTAAAGAAATTAGATACTGTTGCTTTTGCACGCACAGTTCATAGCAATTTAAACTCCTACACGTATATTAAGCACATATAGTTACTTCTGCTATATATAATTACTACTACAAGTACAGAAAGTATGTATATATTAGATATAGTCATGTCTAATACATACAGTTACTTCAGACACACACACACACACACACACACACATACACGTGGAGACACAATTGGAGACCGACGGGTGTATAGTATGCGCAGGTTATATGGACCAACGCACAGAGGAGCGGTGTTACGCTCTCATACAGACTCCTGCAGATCTTTGCTGTCTCCCGTGGCCGTGTGTGTGCCAGCGGCGGAGACGGGAGAGCCAGAGGGGTCAGTGAGACGGGAGTAACCAGGCAAACACATCACTTGAGGAGAACCGAGTGGACACTTTACGGCTTAACGGTGACGCAAATGCAGTCGAGTCTTGGGGACCTTGGTGAAGGTTCTTCCGCCATTCCATGAGTGAATTTTGTCAATAGCTTTACTCAGGAATTTCTCCTTGATTCATCTGTTTGCTCTTTCATGCTCTCTCTCTCTTTCTCTCTCTCTCTCGATTAACTTTAATGAATGTTTCTGATCTCTTCTACGGACAAAAACAACTTGGAAGAAAGGCCCACTGGGTCTGTTGCTGTGTCCACTCCTGCGGGGTACAAAGGTGTGATTAAATATCTGAGGAGTGTGAACAGAGAGAGGGATGAGGAGGACCTGCGGTGCCCATGTTCAGGATGGAGATCTCGCCGAAGTAGGAGCCGGCCTTCAGGGTCGCCAACATGGTCTTCCCGTTGTCGGCAACCACGTGCAGCTTGCCGCGGTTCACGATGTACATCTCCTTGCCCACCTCTCCTGCCGGCACGGTGGGGGGGATTAGTGGTGGGCTGGTGGTGGTGGTGGAGGGTGCTTATTGGTAATAGTGGTGGTGGGGATGGGTGAGGATGGCGGTGGTGGTGATTAGTGATGGTGATGTGGCAGACATGTTGGCGGTGATCATATTGGTGGAGTTTGATACGGCATACTACAGTGGACATGCTGTACTATGCAGTACATGTTCAGCATAATACAGTCAACATGCTGCTCTACCATACAGTATATATCAAGACATTTCAACCGTCATATGTTTGACTCTAGCATTACGTACACATATCACAGTAATATTAACTTATGCACATAGTTATGGTACGGTATGAGCCATATAAGGCATGGTACAATAATAATGGTGATAATTCAAGCGTAATAACGTCTGGGTCAAGGATTCACAAAACGTATGGCACAATGTCCAGGTCACAAGACGTATGGTACAACGTCCAGGTCACATGGCTCGTGGTACAAGGTCCGCGTCACAAGGTTTGTGGTACAAGGACCTACCTTTCCTGCAGATGTAGTCACCGGGAGAGAAGAGGACGGGGCGCAGGTGCAGCACCAGCTCACACAGGAAGCCCGCCTCGGTGTTCTGGAAGATCTCCACCCGCTTGAGCGTGTCCAGGTGCACGTGGATCGCCATCTCCGCCTTCAGCTTATCTGTGGTGACCAGGGGGGAAGGAGGGGGGGGGGGAACCTCTTAGTGTTGGGCCGTGGCAGTCCTCAGGGGGGGGGGGGGGGGGGGGGGGGGGGGGGGGGGGGGGGGGTTCTTAGTGGGTGGTGGTGGTGGTGGGATGGAACAAGTCATGGGGTTGATCAAATATGAAACGATTGGGTAAAAGAGGTGTGGTCGTAAGAAGAGTATGGTCGAGGGAGCTGAAGAGGGTGTGCTGATATGGTTTGGACATATGGAGAGGATGAGTGAGGAGAGGTTGACTAAGAGAAGTCAGAAGTGGAGGGAACAAGGAAAAGGTGGAAACCAAGGAGGTGGATGGATGGAGTGAAGAATACTTTGACTGTTTGAGACCTGAGCAAGCAGGAGGGTGTGGGGCGTGCACGGGACTGAGTGAACTGTGGCTATGTGGTATAAAGGGGTCGACGTGATATCAATGGACTACACCAGGGATATGAAGCGTCCGGGGTAATCCATGGAAAGATATGTGGTGCCTGGCAGTGCATAGCGGGCTGTAGTTTCGATGCATTATAGATAAAAGCTTAGAGAGTGGATGTGAGCGAATGAGGCCAGTTCTTCGTCTGTTTCTAAAGCGGGATCCGGCAGACATACAGACTCTCAGTACCTGTATGGGCCCGGGTCTGTCTGTCTGTGGCGCGGGCGTGATGTTAGACAGTATCTTGTCTTTGCCAAGACCCAATGATGCCGGGGCCACAGCGTTAGAAACAGTGGCGTTGCCTTGTGGTGTCATTATCGTCAAGCTTCTTGCGAACAAAAAAAATATTCTTTGTCTGGCGTTACTGCATCTTCCAGTAGCATGCAGCTGGTGCAATTTTTTCACTAACATCTAGGTGGTGCACGCCTCTCTCAGTGCACTGCCTGGGTCCCCCCAGATCCTGATGACTCTGTCACAGTAGTTGGGGTACTGGCGGGGGTGTGAACTGGATGTGCACATCCTGACTCTACTGTTTTTGAGGAAGTGACGTCGTACGTATATAGTGGTAACAACTCAGAGGTTATTAAGTTCTTGTGGTGGTTGGCTGTCTCCACAACAGCTTGTGCTGGCGCTGTTGGATGTCAGCTTTGCTCATGAAAACCTGCAACCTTATTTTTGTATATTTCTTTCCACTTGCGTGTTTATTTTCTGTCCTGAACATTACCAGTTAAAGTAACTGGTCCTTTGCTACGGATAGTTATGGATTCGACTACCTGTGGGTGGCTCCATCTTGCATACTGGTATAACTAGAAATTTAGTTATTGCTGTTATATTTTCAACTGTTCATTGTACTGGTTGGTTCATTTCCGCTCTTGCCTTTGCCGGATATTTTGCAATTAATGTTGCGGATTTTCCTGGTATGCAATTACCGGATGATGTTGTTTGATGTTGATATCAAATGGCTGATATGGCTTCGGAGCGGGTCACTGAGGCCCTCAGAGTAATTATAATCACCGGTAGAAAAAATCTTTAGATATTCAAGACAAATCAAAGACCATACAGTCTCTGCCTCACTCCCTGTATGGCCCCAGTGTGGGGAGGCGTTGAGACCAGAGTAGGTCTCCATGCGGAAGAAGCGGACGCAAAAGTAGCCCCCTGCCTGGCCAATGGCGGCGTGGGGAACGCGGTTGGCTGGGTTCCTGGAATATTCCATTAGTCCGCCGCAGCTGCGGTCACCGACTGGCTGCCGCAGAGTCGCTGGATACGATCCTGTACGGCGATCCTTACGGTGGCTGCGGGTCCAGGGAGCCAAGGGGGAGAAGTAGCGTGGAGACGCTCGACTTGGCGTCTCTAAGTACACGCCTCTCGCTGGCTGCATCTTGCATCTGCAAGTTTTCCTGGGTTCGTACTCTCCTGGTTTTCCGGTTCCAGCCCCGGGGCACCTGGATCGCGGCACAGGGAGAGGCCGGTGTCGGCGGCTTTCACATTACTTAATGTTATTAACGAGTTTACAGCCTCCTTCACGACAGAGTTGCTTCATTAATTACTCGGGAGCTCTGGAGGGTGACTGCCTCCGGATCAGGCTATTGGTTATAACGAAATTCCTGGTCTTTGCGTGCCGGTGGTAGACACGGTCGGTGGGCTGTGCACAACTGCTGTGGCTCTGGGCTGCACCCTTGGGCCTCTGGGCTTTATTGAGGCTTATGGGGCTCTTGGTTATACTCAAGGCTTTATTGAGGTTCAGGTACAGACGAACTTACTTCTTTCCTTCTGTGTTTGAAAGGTCCGTTGCTGATGAGGGTTGACGGGTGTCCCAGTTGGAATGTCTTCCATACCCTAGATGGAGAAAGGCTTTTGGATGACGCCAGTCTCGTGACTCCGTGGAACAGCAACATTAAAGCAGCGTTCAAGACCTAAAAGGTTTTGGTGTACAGAAGTAGCGAGTGTATTGACCGGCATTGTCGTTAGAGGGCCTTAACGACCCTGCCAGCCGATAGGCCTACGACCCAACCAACCACGAGGAGAGTTGTTCTCTCGTGATACTCGCGTTACCGGACTCCGCCCGCGTGAGGTTACTTCGTAGGTGAAAAGTCGCCGTTTGGCGAGGCTTTATCATTCGCAGTAGAGTCTCTTCAAAGAGCTTCTCAGCTCATAGGAGTCCACATTTCCCTGCTACTGGAAGTACCGCAGCATTGAGCTGCAGCGAGGAGAACCACGGAAGCGGAAGAGAGTCATAGGGTACGTTATGGGGCGAAGGTTCTGGGAGCACTGAAGAATGTTTGGAAAGGGAGGGTAAAAATGGGTATGTCTGAAGGAACAGTAGTTCCAACAGTATCATATGGTTGCTAGACATGGGCTATAGAAGAGTTGTACGGAGGAGGGTGGATGTGTTGGAAATGAAATGTTTGGGGACAATATGTGGTGTGAGATAGTTCGATCGAGTAATTGATTATGGGGGTAAGAGAGATGTGTGGTAATAAAAAGAGTGTGGTTGAGAGAGCAGAAGAGGGTGTGTTGAAATGGTTTGGACA
>JAYMFT010376545.1:0-36594 GCA_038088735.1 Panulirus argus | reverse complement strand
AAACATATATATAATATATAATATATATAATATATATATATATATATATATATATATATATATATATATATGACGGGGTGTGATTTCTAATTCCACTGGGAGTGAAGTAACGTCTTGGCCGAGCCGGGAGCCGAGAAGGAGAAGAACCGCGCCACACCTTCTCTAGAAACTTTATTCGAGTTTTATCGTAAAATCTTGATGTTATCGCGGGGAGATAAGATAACAACCGCCATGCCTCGCATGCACAGTGTGGCTGTGACGTTAGCAGTGGCTCCCGCGCTACTATCTCCTCAATAACGCCATAAAAGTAGTGCACTGTCACTAGTTACCAAGGGTGACATGTCGGACTTCTTCATTTGGGGCTATTTGGTCCGTATTTAAGAAAATATTTCAGAAAATAGAATTATGGCAATAATAATTAGTTATATTATGAATACGTTAATTATACACTCTTCCCCTGACATTTGTACAAAGTAATTTCTCCCCCTGGATTACCTAATTACTATAATTAAATCATTTACGTACAATTATATATAGAAAATAGTTGCTCAAATGTGTGCATTCTCAAAGAGTGTTTGTGTGAGCTCAGAAAAATGGCTGAAGTGAGTCGTTTGTGAGGTTTTAAAAGGAAAATGAGATGTTTGGGATGCCGTACTTCTGAGGCTTCATGGTCCCCGACATCTCCCGAAGGAGAAGGAGAAGAAGAAGAAGGAGGGAAGAGCAAGACTTCCCTTCCCGGATACGACAGCAATGGAGGCCCTTGAGACGACTGCAACCACCACGCTGCTGCTCTCCTTTCTCCTCCTGGCGTGCGCGCCACTCACTCACCAAGGTCAGCCTTCTCTCCTCACAAGGTTGTGAGGGAAATGGGTGCTTGTGGGAGGGCGTGAGGATGGGAGGGAAGGGGTTGGTACAGTGAGGATAGAGGATGGAAAACAGTTTGGGGGAATATACGGGGGTTGAGGATGGAGATGGATTTAAGTGTAAACCTCACACAGGCAAGAGGGGTGTATATCTAACCAAACTAACCTCATTTATACCAACCCTAAAACTAACTACATATATACCAACCCTAAAAGTAATCTCATATATACCAATCCTAAAACTAACCTCATATACACCAACCTTTAAATTAACCTCATTTATACCAACCCTAAAACTAACCTCATATATACTACCCTAAAAGTAACATATATACCAGCCCTAAAACTAACCTCATACATACCGACCCTAAAACTAACCTCATATATACCAACCCTAAAACGAACCTCATATACACCAACCTTAAAACTAACCTCATTTATACCAACCCTGAAACTAACCTCATATATACCGACCCTAAAACTAACGTCAAATACATAGACGCTAAAACTAACCTCACATATACCACCCTAAAAGTAATATATATACCAACCCTAAAACTAACCTCATATATACCGACCCTAAAACTAACCTCATGTATACCAACCCTAAAACTAACCTCATATAAACTAACCCTAAAACTAACCTCATGTATATCAACCCTAAAACTAACTTCATAACCAACCCTAAAATTAACAATATATACCAACCCTAAAACTAACCTCATATGCCAGCACCTAAAACTAACCTCATGTATACCAATCCTAAAACTAACCTCATAAACACCAACCCTAAAACTAACTTTATATATACCAACCCTAAAACTAACCTCATATATACGAACCCTAAAACTAACCTCATATATACCAACCCTATAACTAACCTCGTATATACCAACCCCAAAACTAGCGTCATATATACCAACTCCAAAACTAACCTCATATATACCAACCCTAAAACTAATTTCATATATACCAACCCTAAAACTAATTTCATATATACCAACCCTAAAACTAACCTCATATACACCAACCCTAAAACTAACCTCATATACACCAACCCTAAAACGAACCTCATATACACCAACCTTAAAACTAACCTCATATATACCAACCCTAAAATTAACCTCATATACACCAACCCTAAAACTAACCTCATATACAGCAGTCCTAAAACTAACTTCTTACATACCAACCCTAAAACAAACCTCATATATACCAACCTTAAAACTAACCTCATATATACCAACCCTAAAACTAACCTCATATACACCAACCCTATAACTAACCTCATATATACCAACCCTAAAACTAACCTGATATACACCAACCCTAAAACTAACCTCATATACACCAACTCTAAAATTAACTTCATAAATACCAACCCAAAAACTAACCTCATATACACCAACCTTAAAACTAACCTCATATATACCAACCCTAAAACTCTGGCGCGATAAAATTACATATGAAGGACACTTAAGGGACACTGTCCCTTTCATTAGATACGTAATCATATAAACACTATATTCTTGCTATAGGACGTGATGTGTATAACTTGTATATTATATATAAAATATATATTGGGCCAGCTTTACATTCTTTCTCTAACTCCAACGGAAAGAGATGGCGTGTGCTACTATTTGAACCCGTCCCATAATCTACCATCCCGGGCTATCTGTTGTACTATCTCTGTTTTAGAGATTATCTGAGATAAGGGGAGTCTACACACGTGGGACCCAGTCTCCCAAAGGTTAAATTCATTCATTTCTTTCAATGGATATTTGTACGGTCCCCATTTTTTCTTAATGCCAGTCTTGTTTATTAAAATTATTTTGCGTCACTTCAATCTCAGTCAACAATGGCCGCTTTATAAATAACCTATTAACCCTTTTGGAAGCCCCGGTTGACTTTAATATTACAAATGTCGTACTGTAATTGTTTTATCAGATCATGGCGGAAATTTTGCTCCAAAATTAAGATTTTAAAGGAAATTATTCCAACCCAGCGTAGGTGGGCAAGAGTTGGCACCAGAATCGACCCATTGGCATCTTCAGGTAGATATATATATAGGCGAAGTCGGCCCTTATAATAGTGAACCCTTAGAGCTTCTGGGTAAATTGGCGTGACCTTTGACCTGACCTTTAAGGGTTGGGTTAAAGGCCAGGTATGTTGAGATCATGGCGCCAACTGCTGTGGCAAGATGCGCCATTTTTTTAGGTCTGTTTATAGCAAGGAAGACATTAAAGGAGTTGGGCGGAAAGTCTTAAATTATTTAAATCATAACCTTGATTTGATTAGGGTAATAAAATAATCAATTATACTAAACTGTGGAAAATTATTGATGTATTTCAAATAGTTTTAGTCTATTTCCATGTTGGCAAGAGGTCAAGATTCGAAAGATAACTATTTTGAATGCACGACTTTTTCATATCTGTTTGTAGCTGAACAACCATTTTCCGATTCTCAGGAAAATCAGACTATATCCAGCTAATCCATTATTGAATTCAAGTTCTAAATTTCTCCAGACATTAGTCTTATTATTCTTAATATTTTACTAATTTAATATAAATTCTTAAGACGAATTATCTGTATTATTCTGACCTACTTTCGCTGATGCCACCATCATTGCATATATATATATATATATATATATATATATATATATATATATATATATAAGATTGGAGATGTAGCTTTATGTTGAGACAAGGCTGCTGGAGCCTCGCCAATTCTCACCAAATTATTTCAAATTAGCGCGAAGGTCACACACGCAGCCGCCATATTTACGTGGGAAGTCGTAATTTACTTCGAATTTGGAACACCGAAAGTGTCACTATTATGCATTATTAACTAAGCAATAAATGGTACACCTTATACAGACTATTACTTGTACCCATAAAACAGGAATGGCTGACCTTTCTAGCGGGTTCCGGCCATATTTCTGGCCTGTCTCGGGAGATTTGCCTCAAATATTTTCAAAAATTATCCTTTTATTTTTTTCTGACTGAATGGAGCGCTGAGTATGTAGCTAAGAAATGGAAAAATGGAATACAAAATTCTGCTTCGTATGTGGGAACATCTGGTTTCATGAACTATACACAATATGAATAAATGCCGATAATTTAGTAACATCTGTGAATCAAGTTGCCATATTAAATCATTTGCTGTGGGGCCATGGTAAAAAATTTTCACATAATAAACTGACATTTAGACTTTTTTTTTCGATGTCTCGAATTTTGTTTTCCTCTTTTGTTTCTTGTTAGGTCATTAAACTTTCTCATGCATGGACTCCCATGGGATATCGGTTAGCGTTCCTGCGCGTGATACATTCACGGGCAGCCCAGGATCGAGCATGGTATAGGTTCGAATCCTGGTTGCAGCGGCAGTCGGTCCACAGTCAACCTAGCTGTTCATCCACCCTTAGGGGTTGGTCTACAAAATAGCTCAGGCCTCAGCTGCCCGTGCCCTCTCAGATAACATTTTTTTTTTAATTTGGTAATTTCTGTCAAATACATAATATTAGGGTATTCACCTGCTGAGAATGTAGATTGTTTGAATTTCTTTATCATTATCTGATGAAAATATGATATTACGGCTAACAGTAATAATAATGATGATAGCAATAGCAATAATATTTCATAGATACTGTCTTTGAGTTGCAAGTGTAACTACAATCTTATATTTTGAAATATGGAATGGGAGAATTTACACTTTTGCTACACGTTTATTGAGATGGGATAGTTTCAAACATTGTACAGTCCTTCAAAGAGACTTTTCTTCTTTATTCTGTAGGCCTGTGATTTATTTGTAGACTATAATAGTATAACAGTTTATAACGTTTACAGATTGTGTTGTGTCCAAAAATCAGACTATAGCATGGACTTGGCCAGAAGTGGTGGTAGGAGCCTGGGTCCCCTACGACATTACCCATGACTTGCCTATCATTGAGTTTGAGGTCATTTTCGAGGAATATTCGTACTCTAAAAAACATGACCTGATACAAGTATACATGAATTCCACTCGAGTGACTCGAGAGCAAGAGGATCAGCAAACCTACGAAAGGGCAAATCCAGAGGTTATTTCACCAGGCTGGATCAGAGTCCAGCTAAACATCCTGAACAATGCAACGCTGAGGTACCTGACATCAGCCGCTGTACCACTTGTCTCCTACCCTGTACAAAGTTCCGTGCAGGAAGTTATTATCTCGGGCAGCAACATCACCATCAATTGCAAAACTGGTAAAATATCCCTAACATAACTTTGAAGACAGATTATAACAAAGCTCCCAGTTTTGAATATGACCTTTTGATATAATTGAAAGATTCATTGATATATCTGATTATATTGGTTTAGATATTGCAGACTTCAACTGACCCCTTTTTTATTTTTCAACTTGTGCTGCATTCGCCATATATAAGTTCAAAGCCTTGTTTGTCATTAGTTTTGAGGTCTTTCTCTGAAAGTAATAACTGATAATTTTCACTATTTTATTGCCTTTTTTTTTATGTATGTGTATATGGAGTATACAGGTTATCTCTCAAGTTGTACATAAAACTTTAAGTTTCTAATTAGTGCTAGCATCATTAATGTTATTTATATATTGGAATATCATAAAATGGCTGATTTTTTCTTTTTTTTTTAAGTGAGGTAGTGCCAGGAACAGACAACGAAAGGCTTCATTCACTCACATCCATTCTCTACTTGTCATGTAATGTACACATCAGAGATAGAAATAATTTTTATTTTCTGATGTTGATTTTTTCCTTTACAACATTTAACTGCATGTTGATTTGCAGGAAAGTTAATATGGCACATTGAGGGCAAGAGTGAAGTGGTTCCTCTAGCCAAAATCTCTGGGTTGCACCGTCTTGGTGTGTTCTCTAGGAATCCTGTCTTGCCCACCCTAGCACTGGATGGGAGGAGCTTCCTCTTGGGCTGGTATAACCATAGCATCAGTACCACCTCCAACCATTCCCTCCCACCTGCTACGGAACACAAGTTTATCATTGACTGTTCAGAGCCAGAGATGGATGGGGTTGTATGCAAGATAAAGGTATTTTATTGTTTAGATTTTCATAAATTTGTCTTAAGACTCTTTGAACAAGGTTTAATAAGAGGTAATTGTTTTTGAGGGTAGTAACAGATCAGATGATGATGGGTTGGTAAATATTTTTATTTTGGAAGAGCACATGTAAATATACCAATCATCTGTCAGAATTTTAAAGAAATTAAGTTACTGAAGAGGCACATCACAGGGATCAAACCTAAATATTAACAGTGCAGAGTGACAAACATAGTTTTTGATTTTTTAATGGAATTCACAATCCATTTTTTTTTAGAGATGATATGAAAGACCATAAAATATAACAGACTCAGACCACTTTGAGAGTGATAAACATTTACAAACCAGCATCAACTTCTTTTATGTTTGATGACAATAGTTTGCCATGACAAACAGCTGTAGTCGTAATTATTCATAAATTGATGGATCTTTAGAAACTTTTCAGTATGTTAATTAATACCATTCGTTGAAAGGTTAAATGATATATTTCTTATCAAACTGAGGATCTTTTTGATGAGTGAGAATTACTCAAGTTCCACAAGTTTTAAATTCTTGAACTCTTAATCTGCCAGAACGATTCAAAGGTGCTGGAGTTATTAACATTGCCATCAAGCCCAGCCTTCCTGATGATAGACAGTGGGGACCAAGACCTGTTCCTCCTGCAGTACATATCTACACTTCCAGGCATCGCCCATATGCCACCAGCTGTCATCAGTGTGCTGCCCACTATAACCACTTCATTACCGACTGGTACCACAACCACAGGTACAGGTAACACAATACCTAGATGGGTATAGGTTACTTCAAAAGTTATATTACTATACTTTTTACATTTTGACAAATATCTTTTATCAGTAGTTTAAGTTTTCTGGTTTACAATTTACTCCAAAATTGTTTAATAGGCAACTTTGTTCATGATGTATTAGTTTTGTAGTAAGATTTTTTTAATCTTTTCCGTGAATTTACAAAGGCTAAGAAATATATATTTTTTTCAATTTTTATGAAATGTCATTTGGATCTATTTTTGCTGGCTTGTTGTGTCATTTTTGGTGCACTTTAGTACTGAATAAAATGTTCTGATTACAGTACATGTAGTGCAGGGTAAAGTGGAGTGTCAACCATGTTTGTAAATATTATGTTACAGAATTAAATTACGTAGTATCACATGTGTATGCTTTAGTATGTATTGCGAAATGCCATTCACCATGATGTATGCGATGCTACAGTGTTTATTCAGTAGTGCCTTTTATTCATGGGGCTTTTGAGTAAACAGAGATCATGTCTGAATGCTCAGAGTTTGCCTGATGATCTGAGTTGATATTTTGTAGTGAATTAATAGGACTTGTACTGCCATGTAACAGAAGTGTCAATACTATTGCCATTATGTTTTGGCTTTCCATGACTTACCAGTTAGAAAACATTTCATATACTCTACTGACATTTATATCTTTAATTTTTTCATTTTAATTCTCTTTGCTGTGTGTCAGAGCTCTTACTGTCTTTTGGATGTTTAAGAAATAGCTTGTTTTTACGCCTAACTAAATTTTATCTTCAAAACATTGCAGTCACATGTACATAATTTAAAACCTATTTTCAGGCTTCCCAAAAGTGCCAGGTTGGAGTGGTTGGTGGGTCTTTCTGACAGTGTTGCTGGCCATTTTGCTTGTTTTTGTCATCATCATTTGTTGTATATCACACTACCACAGGCCAAAGATTGAGGTAAGTTCACCTAAGTTAATCTATTGCCTATACTGTTATATAGGCTATATTATTATCTGTATATAACCTCTGGAACCCTTTTAAAGGGCTCCTGAAACATAGAAGCTGCACTCCATGCAGATGGCCTCTCTTGGAGCTAGAAGGTCCTTATCCATAGATGATGATACAGCCTTGCTAAAGGACTCTTCTTGTTCGTGTTTAACCACTTGTAGGTGGAGTCTAATAAAATCTATATATATATATATGTATATATTGTACATCCTGACATACCATACTTTACCAGCAAATGATTAAACTGCAAGCAAGAAGTCATCTTCATTGAGGCTGCATTACTATCAACGGATGGAAAGGTATAATGTCTTGTTGATGAACTTTTTTCTTTAAAAGAGTCCATAATTTCCCTTCCCCTGTGTGAAGTGTAGCCCCAAATAAGCAAAGGAATGCCAGGAATATGAAAAATGGTCTCATTCAAAAATGGCACCATTCACTCTCATCCACTCTTTAGCTGTAGTATAAAACACTGAAGCCACAGCCTCCTATTCTCAAGAGACCAGGCCCTAAAGACCTTTCTGTGTTTTCCCCAGCCACTTCATATGCCCTGGTTCAGCCCACTGACAGCATGTTGCCTCCTTTATACCACATCGCTCCATTTCACTCTTTTGCTTGCATACCTCACATACTCTTTTCATATTCAGGTCCCAATCAGTACTCTAAACATCTTATATTCTTATTTACATATACTCTAGGACTTTTTTCTAAGAAAGAGTCCTTGTGTTCCCCAGGGCCTCTCTCTAGAGATTCCTTAAGCCCAAGGCTGCACTACTTCCTGCAGCAGGGAAATGTAAACTCCTTTGGAGTGGGAAGTAATTTGGAGAGACTGAGCTCCCAATGATATAGCCTTGCTAAAAGTGACTTTTCACTTGCAGTGCATTACACATGACAGATAATGAGTTGATATGAGTGAAAGAGGCCATGTCTTTGTCTGTTCCTGGTGCTAACTTGCTAATGCAGGAAATGTTGAATAACGATGAAAGAAAAATGTGAAATTTTACAATTTTCTCCAGAAATACCTGGAAGGTATGCACTTCATATCAGAAACAACTCGAGAGGATGTGGAAATCCAGCTGCAGCCAGAAAGACGACCATTGTTGATGAGGTCTGTCTCTCTCATCAACACTGATGACCCCAAGTTTGCAGTAAGATACTATGTTTCATTGTTCTCTGTTAGACATATTTAAGTCTTATTCATTCATAGCAGAAGACTTGAAACTACATTAATGAAATTGTAGCCCTCACAAATTAGAGAGAACTTAAAAGCAATCAGTTAACTGAAATTGTCATTTTGATTAGCGTATGAGTATGTCATTAGCGAGGACATGAAATCGAAAGCTAATAGGAGATACTAAAGAGGAAACTTCAGACAGCTCAAGAAGTTACTTAAGGGTGCAGAGAGGGGCATGGAATTCCACTAAGTAAGAAAGAGAAAGAGAGACATAACTGAAACGTTTTAAGCTCTTCAGTGGATTTAATAGTTTCATCACATAGCGGATCTTTAAGTTAGGTGTAACTGATCAGCTAGAGGGCAAAATAATAAACTAAGAGATGTCGCTGAGAAATTTGAGAGATTTTATGATAGGTAATGAGACCACATGAGTGTGAAACTTCTTCCCCATATGCAAAAGTAAGTAATCATAACAAAGCAGCCATTGCTCCTTATTCAGAAGACAATTTTCTAAATTTTCATTTCAAAATACTGTATATAGTTTATGCAGTTCCCCTTGCATGGGAAAGCCAACATCACCTGAAACACTGAAAAATTATAAGATTTCTTAGATAAATATATCTGAGGTACACTTAATGTATAACATAAATACGATTTGGCCTCCCATGTATTTTATTTTGTTTTCTCGTTTGTATGGGATACTAATTTTCATTATAAACCCTTTACTCTACTTTGTATGGGAACAGCACTCATTTAGTGGTTGTAGTCTGCCAACTGTGTGTGTGATAGTAATTAGATAATAAGCATATCCTTTCTTTTGTTTTAATCAGTTGAGTGGATGGGTCACAAACAAGTTCAAATGACTTGCTTCAAATTTTCTAGTGCATGGCCCAGACATGTAAATCATAACTTACTTCTTTCTCTTGCGGCTTTGTTCCTATCCTTATGCTTGATAACTTTTTTCCCTCAATCAGTGTTGCTGAATTTTGTTTTAGGAATACATTAACCAATTTCCCTCAATTTAGAGTTATTGCACAGACACCCCTAAGACTGTGGAATGCAGTGGCATCAGGAGAGCAGGAAGAGGTGGAGCAAGTGCTAGCAACCTTAGACCCCAACCCTCAGGTGACTTTGGAGGGCTGGGATACTTCGCCATATGAAGAAGCACATCAGCGAGGCCGCAGTAATATTTTGCATTTGCTGGAAGCCTTCATGCACAAACAGCCACATGTTCCCCAGAATGATATGATACTTCATGTTTTGCAGGTAACATTATGAATGTGTTTTCGTTAGGTTTTTAATATATAATATCACGTGCCATAACAGCTTACCAAAATGTGTTGGCTAGCTGTTGTTGTATCCATCAACCTCTTTAAGTTTCTCAATAGTACACCACAGATCAAAGCATCTTTGAGTTGGCAACAATATACAGTATTCAGACTCTAGTTCAAAGTGATAAATGTTGGGTAAAAGTGAAGCAACTTTTCAGGCAAGTATCTTGTATGCAAAGTATTTTTACTTGTAAGGAATGAAAAGACTACAAACATTGTTTAAGCCATCTTTTATACTCTTCTTTATGAATAATAATGAACCTTTTCTTTTTATGGGTATAGTAAGTGGCATTCTAAATTAGCTCCTAATTGTAACATTACACTGTTTTCATGAAAGATTTTACCACCTTGCCTCTAAGTTTTGATATCGATAACTTTGTGTCATAATTAGTTTTCTATTCAGTGGCCTTTTTGCTTTATTGTAATTTACTCTTTTAAGTCTTGTTAAAAGCATTGTTCTTTACTTTATTGCTACAAGAAGCTCATGGATGATAATACTTGGTAAATGTTACTACCTAAGAATTATGCTCTGGTACTGTATTTAAAGTTCATGCCATAACATATTCCTTCCTTGCAGTTCTTTTTTATAACTGTTTTGAAGTATGTAGTACCAACAACTAATGATTTTACTAAACAAATCTTTGACATTTATTTCATATTACTATGTCTGTTATATTCTGTAACTTCTTTTGACACATTTCCAACATTTCTTTCATGTTTTATCCTCATATTTGTTTCAGCTTGCCTTCAGGTATCACAGACTACAAAATTATATACTTCTGGATGTACTTCCTCAATCTTGTGTTCAGATGTGTTATAGTGATTATTCCCTCAACAGTTTAATATTATCATATGATTATTCCCTCAACAGTTTAATATTATCATATTCATAATACAGCCAGTTTTTCTATTATAAACAAGAACATTAATATTGTTTTGCTTGTCAGGCCCACAAGAAGAAGGTAGAGGCCGTGTTTGAGTCAGCAAGTGGTGGGCAGTACCGATACACAGGTGGTGTTGATGTACTGCTTCGTGCTTACAGCCTACCAGGCACAGTACAAGACCAATATGGCCGCTCACTTTTGCACTATGCTGCCAGTGTCATGCTGGCTGACGAAGGACCCCTCTGGCTTGCACCTGACATAAGAAGTTTGGTCGAAGATCATGGCGTGTATGTAAATGCTGTTGATTTTAATGGTTAGTGGGGAGTATTCTTCACCTTGATTTTACTGTATTATATCAGTTTGATATTCAAACTGACTTTTATGTAACTGAGTTACTGTATTAATAAAGCCATGGAAAGTCTTTGATTATATAATTTATATAATTTCTCTTGCCATAGTAGAGTAGCATCAGGAAAATACAAACAGTGATGTCATTTGCCAACATCCACTAACTGTCACATGTATAATGCACCAAAGCCAGAGCCTTCCACTCACGGCCAGGCCACACAGACAACCCTATAATTTACCCTGACTGCTTCATATTCCCAGGTCCAGCCCACTGACAGCATGTGATCCCCCCATATACCACAATAGTTCAGTTAATATTATCCAATGCACACTTATCATCCTTATGAACATTCATGCTGTGACTCCCTTTGGCCTCCTTCACTCCATCCATCCAACCATCTCCTTCTCGGTCTCCCCCTCCCTCCACTTCTGACATACAGATTATCTTAAGCTGTCTTCCTTCCCTCATCCTCTTCAAATGCTTGAAACATTTCAGCACATCTTTGTTGGCCCTCTAGCTCAGACTGGACTTGCTGACCACTTAGTTACTACCACACCTTTCTTTTACATACACCTTCACTCTTTATGCAATCAACCTGTCTCATACCATTTATTGTTCTCGGGTATTCTATTTTCAACACATCTACCATCTTCCTTTTTTTTTAGTGTTCAAATCCTAGCACTCAAATCCATAAAACAGTCAGGACTACTAAACAATCAAACATACCCATCTTTGTCCTTACAGGCACTGACCTCTCCTTCTATGTGTTCCTTAATGCACCCAGGACCTTAATGAGGCCCACCAAGAGGGTGGAATACCTAGGTAAATTACCTGGGGCCTAGTGCTTTGGAGGACCTGAAAGAGGGGAGATGAAAGTTTAAAATGATAAAAAGTAATTGATAGAATAAAAGAGAACATAGATTTTTTCCATACTTGATCGCAGTTTCCTGCATTGAAATGTAGTGGCTGATATTACAAATTAATTTTCTAAAGATTAACATTTGATGCTATATGTCCTGTCATGTGGACCCCCCTCTGCTCACCTTTCCTTGTGGGCCCTGGGAAAACATATGCCAACCATTTCCTGAGGGCCCATGTCAGCTCTTGGAGACCTGACCCTAATTCCTTCTTCCATCATATGACTCACTTCAACCCCCATGGTTCCATCTGATACCACACCCACTCCCAGGTACCTGAAGCACTCCACTTCCTCCAGGTCCTCCCAGTGCAAGTCAACATGTTTTCCAATCTGTCTTATCTCCCTGCTCACAGTCATCTTTAATAACCATTTTTGTTAGAAATAATAGGTGGTAATTTGTCTAGTCACACCAAAGACACTGATAATTATACATATTGAAGTGAAAAAAATTTTAACAGGTTTTACTGCACTGCACTCCCTGACGGAGAAGGCAAGCACTAGTGAGCACAACACATGTTGGGATGGGAAGGCCCTAAGTGTGAAGGAGGCATGGGTGAATCTGGCTAACCTTTTAATGTCCCTGGGTTGTGACCCACGGCTCTCCAATCATCAGAATAAATATCCTCACCAGGTTGCTCGAGACAGCGGTAATGCACATCTAGCCAACCATCTTGCAAAGGTTATAGTGTTCCTAATTGTTTATGTTTAATAGTAACTTGTATGCATTGTTTACATTTACTTTAAATAAATATAAGGCTATGAATGTGTATCTTAATGAGACTTGTGTTAAATGTAAGGGTCACATGAGATGACTCTGAAGCAAAAATATTTAATTATATAATCATTGATTGTTACAATATGTGCATTCATTGGGGCCTTAGTATAGTAGATAGCACACCTACTTCTCAGACTGAAGAGCCTTAAGCTTTTTTTTTCCAACATGACCTGGGCAGAAACCTGTCCTAAGTATGGCCATCTTGGTGACAGTAAGAAGGATAACAAGAAGAGGAATGAAAGTTATGGCTCCATAGATGTCTGTGATACCGGTAGTGTTCTTATGACTGTCTTAGATATAATCACTTTCATGTGTGATTAAGAGTAGGTTGTGCTTTCATACAGAAAATTATCTTCCATTACCCATTGGAAGGTGTCGTCAATTGGAAATTAATCTTTCTTGCTGCTGGTATGTTCGAATATTAATTAGAACCCTGAATCAGCCAGGTTCAGTCTCACAACTGGGTAGAATTGACATGACATTACCTACAGTATTCTAGTGAGGCATAATCACTTTGTCTTTTCAACTTTTGAATAGCTTATTTTTTTCTTATGCCTGGGAAGTTCTCTTTATCCCACTCATCAAGATGTGGTAAAAAGAATGTTAACTTTTGTATTTATTATAGATGCACATAGAAAATATGGAAGTAATATAAATATATGGAAAGTAAGAGACAGAGTGATGGAGAGAATGCTTATGTGGATTGCTGTAAGGATAGCATGTGTATAGGAAGAAAATGAAACTTTAAAGGAAGTCTAAAAGTGAGATAACATAAAAAGCTTTAGGATAAAAGAGAAAATTAATGAGGAAAAGTTCATCTTTTGGTGCAGATGGCAGGTGATTTAATTGATCAGCTGCTTAAGATCAAGTTTGCACTAATACCAACCTTAGGAGGTACACTTTCATAGATAGTATCTAATCCTACACACACATTTATGTACCTTCAGCTGAGAACCTGGTGTGCTCTACTAGTGCCTGTTTCAGGCCAGACAGAAACTTATATGAATAAGGAAAATGTGCAAAGATAATTATCAGATTCAGAAAAGATACTACTTGTGAAACAGCTGATTTGGTAATCCTTAGACATAGATAAGTGCTTACAACATTATCAAACTTTAATAGTGATCTTTGCCATACATCTTAGAGCATTACCCATTCCAAAGTATGTAGTTGCTCCTTATTTAGATCATATTTGTATTGAATGACCTTTACTTTTCAGGCAGTGGGAAATCTGGGAATGATTAGTTCTACTGAGTCTATAAGGAGATTCAGTGACTTTGTCGAAGCTTCTAGGACAGGAAATATAAAAGTTATGCAAGATCTCCTGATGAAGGGTGTGAAAGTGTTGCCACTGGGGTCCCACAAAGACCCTTTGCTAGAAGCTATTCGAGGGGGCCATCGAGATGCTGTTTTTCTCCTGCTAAGTGCTGGTGCACCTCTGTGTGCCCACGGCCTTGTAGGTGACACACCTTTTGAAGCTGCACATAACACCAATGGCCTCCCTGCTCTTTTCCCAGCCCTCATCAGGAAGGTAAGCCCACAAAGATGGATCATTAAAATTTTCTCTCTATAATGCAGATTACGTGTTGCTACTTTGAAAGTGCACACTTTAATAGAGAATGATTATTTTTTTTTATTAGTTTCTCCATAAAAATGACCAGGACTTCACCCAAGAAGACTCAGTGGACAATATTATCAGTTGTTCAGGTATTTTACTGTGCAATTCCTACATCCTTCAAAGTTTTATCATTCATTCATCTCAATCTTTTTTCAGGCCTTTTGTGACAGACTGAATGCAGAGATCACGATGATACCAGGTTCTGATGACTTGCAAAATATTATGAGTGATGGCCTGGTATATCTCAAGACCACTGCTGAAGCATCAGGCCATAACTTGGAAGAGGAACTTGGTACGTGGTTGGACCGCTGGCCAACGAGCAGTTCTGTCAACTTCACGGATATGCTGGCAATGGCATCATCCTTAGGACTGACTCTAACTTGCCAGCTGCTGGGTGTAGCTGGGGTGCAGCTCAATCCCCTGCCAAAACATCTTCATCCACTGGTTATGGCCGTCAACAACAGCCACCATGACACAGCCTATTCTTTGTGTCGTGACCTGAAGATGAACCCATATAGTGCAGCGTGCAATTTAGATAATATTTCTGAACAGCTTGCAAATGACTTACTGGAAAGTGAATTACAGAAATTTGAGAGAAAATTAAGAAACAAAGAAGTAGGAGATTCAGTCACTGCAGATTTGTTAGACTATGCAAAAGGAGTTAAAGAGGGAGAGACTGATAAACAAAATAAAACTTTTTTGTATTTGCTTGCCGAACTGAGCCTTGTGACAATATTACACCGAATAAGAATGTGCAGTAGTGTGGATATTAATGGTATAGTGCATGATGCCTCAGGGAGTACAATGCTGCACATTGCTGCAGCATATGGTAAGATCAACATGGTTGAGTACCTATTGTCCCAAGGAGCTAACCACGCCTGCATGACTTTTGGTGGCCTAGCTGCTGTTCATCTGGCTGCAGTGAGGGGCCACAAGGCATGCATGGAGTATATGTCGGAGTTCACACAAACTGATATCGAGTGTAGTGCTGGCATGAAAGCGGGGATCATTTTTCATAACTTTACAGAAAATGTGAAAAGGCATCATCTAGATATCTTATCTTGCCAAGAGTCATCTGTAATAGCAAATACAAAAGGAGATCATGCAAAGGCAAAGCTCATATTGACTTACAGATGTGAAAAACTTGGAATTAAAAGCTCCACTAGCCTTTGGGACAGTATGACTCAAGAACTAAAGAAAACTGAACACCTTGTACCCAAAGACTTTGAAAGTTTTGTGAAGAGTGATGCTCAAATGTTATTTGATAAGATAGGACAGATGGATAAAAGATTTGTTGGTACAATAGTACCCTCTTTCCCACTGGCTGAAAAAACTGAATTTTTTCTTCCCGAGAGCTTCGAATTTTACCTTGAGCTTGATGGCTATAGTGCCTTACAAGAGGGTTGTATCTCCATAAAGGAGACGGAAAGAAATGAGGTAAAAAATGGAGAATATATAATAGGAATAAGTTCAGCAATGGATCAGGATCTCTTTATAGGTGCTACTTTTAAGAACTCTTTTTGTAAAGCAGTCCATGAGGCTCTAGCAGCAACCAGCTTCAAATATCTTGCATTAGTGCCACCTTTCCTAGCCCACACTTCAACTGGAGTTTGCATTTACACTCTTTACCGTTACAAGCAAAGAGTGTTACTTCTGCGATTGATGCTCACTCCAGTGTTGAAGGCTCCATTTCCGAGCAGGCTTCAGCTGCATAAACTACCCAAACATTTCCAAAATCACTTAGAGGCTAATGATCATGAACATATAGGCAACACATCTGAAGGAAACTGGATATATATGTTTAATTTTACATTCAAATCCATCATTGCAGGAGTTAAAGAAGAAGAATATATAGTCTTGCAAGCATGTTTTTATTTTGCAAGATTGCTGAGCACCTGTTGGTGGCTACCAAAGCAAGAAAAGCGGCGTAATGGCCGTGCCTGGCAGATATATCCTGTTGGTGTAAACGTACCCAGTCCCAGGACCCTGAAATCTCTTTTTCTTCAGGAGCTGATTGAGGAGCATGAACAACATTGGGATAAAGAACATTTTATTGAAAAAATTATATCTGTCCTAAAAAGGGCATCATATTCTGGAAGATGTGTAGAATCTTCTATTATGCCACCACATTGGCAGCCAACATTAAGTGGGGGAGTACAGGCTGCAATTCAGTTTCTTCAAAATCTACAGGAAAAGAATGTTGAAAAAATAAAGAAAAGTATACTTTTCAACCTGAAATAAATGCATATTGAAATGGAGGCAAATATTCAAGTATGTTCTTGATACTACTTTACAAAAGCAAGGAAAGCAATCATGTATATATATGTACTGGTATGTAATTTGTTTACTGTGTACAACACTAGGCCCCTTTATGGGAGTCCTGCATCAAGAATGTGATATGGTCAGGAGCACAGAAATGAGGACTCCTTTGGAGTGAGTAAGAGTGATAAACCTTGCCAAAAGTGACTTTTTACTTAAAGTGTAACCACAAATCCAACAGCACCAAATACTGGAGAACAATGAAGAAAATCCACACCATCCTTTCCCAAAGAACAAAAGACATACTCCTGAAACATTGCTCAAACATTACTCGCTAACCAACTACACCTGTTTATCAAAGTCATGAAAAACAAGCAAAATCTAATTAATACACCTGCTGACCCACATTTCACTCTTACTGTCAATCACAAGTCAATTAGAGTTCCACAGAACTTCCCTAGACTCTGAAAACATATCAGACTACCACATAAAATATTCTGGTTTAATGACAACCCAACCACTTAAAGATATCTCCAAGCAATCCTGATTATACAAAAATCTCAAGCATTTGGGAACTTACCGACACAGTAGCCAGCCTGAAACCCTCCAAATCCCCTAGTTCATTTTCTCCTACTGTGCTGTATCACTGCTATCATCAGTATCCAAACTCCTAAAACTGATCTGTGATAAAATCAAGTCAAGCACCCCAATGACACCCACATATTGTGGCTTTAGACCAAATTACTCCACTGCACACAGAACTTATGCAAACACAGCTTGGATGATTCAAACCACTCACAACCACTCTCCTGTATAAAACTAGTGACAATATACATCAGCAAAGCATGTGACACTGTCCCCCACTGTATTCTCACGCAAATGTTACATGACGCCACCCTCTACAAAAATTATCAGGTGTGCTGGCCAATATCATAGCTGACTGACCATCAAGTCAGAGTCACTAAGAGAGGCTTCACCTTCAATAAGCAAGCTCTGCAATGGATTTTCTAGGGAGCATGCCTCTTCAACCTCCAAAATCTTTTTATATGTGTCCCATAAACCTCAGCATGAAAGTCCAGTTGTATTTGGATGACCAAACAATTCCATCACTGTACCCATATCGCTACATAAGTAACAATATACATGAACAACTATAAAAAGCAGTTGAACTTTGTCTTGCTCAAAACAGAATGTCTGCATCCCCTTACAAATCTACTGATGCCCTTTTAACCCCCGATAGGCATGAATCCAACCTCTATCCTCTCGTAACCCTACATAACCAACTGATCCCATTTAACAAAATTCTAACTATACTACGTATCACTTACAACACACATGTGACATTCACTCCCAATTCCACAGACATCAACATCAAGGCCATAAACAAACCTTATGCCCTCAAAATACTCATCAGCACCAATTTTAGACACGAGTCTTTTAATATCTTCTGAAAACAATTCAACTCCTTCACCCTAAACTCTACCTCACCTGCCTGGTCATCTGCTCATTTTTAAAAAGTAAACATATCAGACCACAAATAACACAATACAGAGTACACTGACAGAACAATCACTGGATGGTTAGCAGCTAAGAGCATCCAAACCTGCACAATGAAACAAAAATATTTCCAATACAGTCCCATTCATATATGCTCTGTACCTACATTTTGCAACAGCACATGATCCCTCTCATCCAAACCACCTGATAACTAACCACTAACCTTTATGCATAAATATGAATCTCATCGTCCGACACTTCCAAATCACCTTCCTTCTCAAATAAACACCAACTTGACAAAACATATGCCCAGTGTAAGGACTCAACAAGCACTCAACATCCATCTCCCCAACTCAAACTCTTAAACTCAATTCCACCAGACATACACCAATCTGAAACTACAATCCCTAAATGCATTTAAGTTACAGTATCTTGTCTGCATTCACAGCATCCAGGTAGAAAGTGCCTCCTGTTAAATATTGTGAGGTCTGTCTGTAGGGAGCTGGGATGTGTTATGAGTTATAATGATTTGTATTGTATGAACTCTCATTTCTGCTTTATTTGAAGAATAATTGGTTCATGTTTGATACATCAGGTGAAACAGATTTGTATATATTTTATATCTGGTACTGGTACAGGGAAATATTGTATACCACACTATTTCAAAAGGATTTGATTTGTTTGGTTGCTGTACTGGGTGTTTACGCACTTTTATTCACCCATCAGGGAATAAATCAACCATTTTTCATTGTGTTTATATATCCAGCGGAAGTCTCTTTTTGAGATGTTGGATTGGCTCTGTGGTTTCTGCTGTTGCTTTGCTTAATTTGTGTGGAGGGTCAAGTTCACACCACTAAATACATATATATATAATAATAAATCATACCATTTTCTCTAATGGTCACTGTCAACCAGTCACACATTCATATTGAGTATGTGACCTTTGGTGTCTTACTTAAGAAAGAATAATGAAAATGTGCTCAGGCTGGGGCATCTGAATGTGCCTGTCTGTAACCTGGAGGAAGAATTAGGTGTTATGCTGCTGTCCAAAGTCTAAATGGTAGATTCCAAATTCCTGACATTAGTGTTAGAGTCCGGGAGAGGGTCAGGAGAAAGTTGAACAAAAATGAGAAACTGAGGTGCAGCACGGGCATGAGACATGATGGTTTGAGTATTAGCTTAAATGGGAAAGACTTGGAGGAAGTGAAGTAGGGCTGCGATGAGCTAACACAGGCCTTTGGGAAGGGATGGCAAATGGCCCTCCATGAAATGGCATCCACGTGACAGATAAAATGAGAACAAATGATAATCTACGAGAAAGTTTATTTACTACTTAAATTCTCTGTCATTTGATCAATTCCTCCATTAATATCGTTATTTTTCATATCTCCTCTTCTGGGTCCCTAAGTCCTAAAGTAGACATGGCAGTTGATGGAGCCATGGAAGCTATAGTAAGTAATGGGGTGCATTACAAAGTGTGTGGAAGGAGAGGTCACTGTGTGTATGGGCAAATATGGCTACGTCTGAATGAGCAGTAATCCTACTAGTGTTGTACGGATGTGGACCTATGGCCTACGCCAGAAGACAAGGGGAAGGAAGAGGGCAGATAGTGGCATATCAAGGATTTAGGAGACCTTAGGCTAAAAAGAATTCCTTTTTGTTTTCAGCCTTCCCCACTACCTATGCAATCAAGCCCTGAAATAATATAAATAAAGCCAGATACTCTCACTTTCATAGCCCCCTAGACTCTCGGACTCTGCGATAAGAAAAAATGGATTTTATGATTTTTAGGACCCCGCACCCCCAATGTTGTCAAGCCTTGGGGCCGGACACCCTCCCTCATATACCACCGTAAAAAAAAAAATTAGAAAAAGGGGAGGGAATGAGGAAGGCTTTGGGGTACCTGGGCCTGATCATACAAGAGGGAAAGACGCGCGTGTAAGATGGAATAAACTGTACCGTTGTGATATATGGGGGGGTCGATATGTGTCAGTAGACTGAACTAGCCCATGGGAAGCGGTGAAGGCACAAGTAAAGCCATTACTCCTTTGTTACTGACAATGACACTAATGGCGTCTAAAGTCAATGCCTCCTACGCAAGCAAGCACGTGTCCATTTCCAGACTTGGTAATATATGCTTTCCACTCCCTTGATATTATATACAGCGCTTTTTACATATCATACAGCATTTAATATATTAAGAAAGGCAGCAAAATACATCAAAAGGCGGACAAACGTCCCAAAAATGAATAATTGTAATATTCAGATATAAAAACTCATGTTTACCTTTGGATCTCCTGGTGTTCGAATACGAAATTTGACTTCGCCTTCTTCTCATTTATAGTGGTAAATCTACGGTAATTTACCCCATTCTTCATATAGAATAGTGCATATATTTAATTACATCATAGAAACTGCCAGTAATATCCCAGAATGTTAATATACTGTCTAAAAAAATCTAATACAATCTTCTAAAATCACTTCCGAACGAAACCAGCTGGTCGACTTCGCGTTATATCACTAGACCGGGCTTCGAGTAGTCAAGATGTCTTTATTACGGCCGCTCCAACGCTTGATATCAGTGAGTTTAAGGATATTTTGAGGGAATAAGTACCGTCCATTGATTATGAGTTGTAGATAGGGAATATAATTCATGAGACTGGTGTATAAGGTCAAGTTCTACCTGTGGTCGACTGGTCGGTCTATCATTTACTACTAGCCATTTGCTACCAGGTCATTTTTTTCATGTAAATTGAAAGAAAAATACTTCTCATAGGTCAATTATTTTGCCAGAAATGGTATACAGATCCTGTTTCCGAACAGCTCATTGCAAGAGCTATTGAGAAATAGGTAGATAAAATCTACCAAATTTTTGAGCAAATTTAAATTTGTGAATATATGATATAAACCTAATTTGTATGCCTGAATGTTGGTTATTTTCTTTCAGACTAGTTATGGTGTCGTCCACCCAGCCCCCAAAGCACTGATCAAGCCAACCATTGGCTTCGAGGCCACCAAGAGACTGCTAGGCATGATCCCCATTGTCATAGAGCAGACAGGACGTGGCGAAAGGGCATACGACATTTTTTCTCG
Source organism: Panulirus argus (assembly GCA_038088735.1). Taxonomy (NCBI): domain Eukaryota; kingdom Metazoa; phylum Arthropoda; class Malacostraca; order Decapoda; family Palinuridae; genus Panulirus; species Panulirus argus. The sequence goes on along the minus strand of JAYMFT010376545.1, from coordinate 15,003 downwards.
TCTCTTGAAGGAGCGAATCATTTGCGTCATGGGCCCGGTAAGGTCATGGTTTAGATGTTCATGGTTGGTATAGTCTCTTGATGCATCTTAAGAGGGATTAGGGATTTTGTTTCTTACCTTAAACTGCCTTAGCTTACCACACGTTTGTTCAGCTTGTTTTATCTCATTCATACATTTGTTGCCTTAGACAGAATATACATGACCACATTTCCTTGCGCCAAGCTTTGTTTGGTTAAATATAATTTGATATCTTTCAGATATATTGTTTATCACTGTTATTACCCCATTTTCTCACCATCTCATACGTATATCTTCCAACAGTTACATTTAATTCACTATACTAGTCATTTCATCCATTGCCATGAATCATCCATTCTATGTGGCATCTGCTACTTCCATTCCCAGACCCAGTGTAACCTGGGAAATAAAAATGTTTGAATTTTGACTAAACAGTGTTAGAAAATATGTAATACATCTTAACAATGAGGCAGTGAAGAAGCCAAGTAAATGAATTATACCAACAGTCCCCTGCAGAAATACTCATAAGCTAACCTGAAGCGAAGGCAGAGGTTAGGATGCTATTACTGGAGACACTATACACTTACATCAGCAAATATACCGGCACAACTTTACCACACTTCATACACCTATGGTTCTGGGTAGTACAGGACCTCCATGGAAGGAGAGCGTGGGGTAGAAGTTAAAAGTATATAATACGTGTCTGTATTTGTCAATATCTGTTTCAGATTGACGATAACATAGCAAGTTTGGTGATAGCACAGCTTCTGTTTCTTCAGTCTGAAAATGCCAAGAAGCCCATTCATATGTATATTAACAGGTGAGTATTAAGATGATTTTGGTGACTTTCTGATATGCAGTTGGGATAAATTGTTTTGCTCAGCCCACGCTTATACTCCATTATGGACATAAGGCCAAAGGTTTGATGCTTTATCATTGATTTATGCATTTTGGCTAAAGTAAATACATAGAGTGCCATGGAAACATCATGGAAGAGATAGCACATCAGTAGACTCCTAACATATAGTAGAAGTGCTTTGAATGGGACATAGTAGAAGTGTTTTGAACGGGCACAGCATGATTTGGATTTTTTTATTCTAAAACAATAAGTGAATTGATAATGGGGAGGGCTGTGAAGACTAGGAAAACTGTAGGGTTAACCTAACAGTAGGTGAAACATGTAGAAGTCAAGAGAACCCATGCAAAACATCACTTGACTTCATCTAGGGACTGAGATATATTCAGATTTTCAATATTATTGTGAAAGTATACCAGTGACAGTGTTATCATTTCCATTCTTTCGTTTGTTAAAGAATGTTTGGTAGTAGCTGCGTTTGCTGGGATGGGTTAGTTTGAAATCAGATACAGGTACTACCAAAACCTCCCAGCAAGTAAAGTTAATGTCACTAAATAACCTCGAAAAATAAGGCCAGTTTTGTTGTATTGACGAAGTTAGCTGAGGATACCGTAAATTCTTTTGAATTTTAGTTTTTCACTTACTTTTACTCACATTTTCGTCAACCTTCGTAGCCCTCCCCATTATCGCTTTTGTTATATAAGGATTATTGTTGTTAAATCTCATAAGCATCTATGTAAATTACTTTCATTAAGTGTAAAGAGCCCATAGTAGGTTTTTCTTGTTTCTTTTTAAGTTGATTCTGTAAGGTTTCACTCATATAGGAGATTTCTCTCAGGAGATGCAGCGAAGTGGAAATTCTTAGCCATCAACAGCTACTCTTTATAAGTTTTCCCAATATATATCAGACTTGAAAGTTATGTTTGCTTATCTAGAGTCACACCATTACTGCAGTAGTTCCTCCTAAAACGCAGTTTCTGACTGGAGCACCACCATAACACACAGTCATTAATGCAACTTTTTTTTCTAATTCCATTCTGTAGATCTTTCTCATTTCTATACTTTGCATGCAAATGGTATAACAGAAACTATTGTGAAAGAAACATTTGTGCATAGACAGGTAGAGAGAGTGAATCGAGTGAGTTGATCAAGAGTTGCAGGAATGTTTGGTGATGGAGCTGATGAAATGTTCAACAAAGATATACAATATAACTGCTGAAATGTGACCCTCTCAGTAAACATCATCATTAGTGACTACTGAATTGACCACCTTTGATATGTTATATTTATAGGTCATATAGTGCAATTCTTACCATATTTATTTTGAGTCTTAAGTATGAAACAGTAAGTCGTGTTAAATAAAATTTTGATGTTCTTTGGCTAACTATAATATCATGTCTCTCCATAGCCCTGGTGGAGTTGTAACAGCTGGTTTGGGAATTTATGACACCATGCAGTATGTTCAGCCTCCTATTGCTACCTGGTGTGTGGGTCAAGCTTGTTCCATGGCATCTCTCTTGCTTGCAGCTGGCAGTGTGGGGATGAGGCACTCGCTACCACACTCACGTATTATGATCCACCAGCCTCATGGTGGAGCTCAGGTTTGTCTTGATTTGTTTAATGTACATTATTGTAGTGATATAGGTTAAATTAAATGTTTGGCCCAAGGGTAAGTTTTGCTTCAGATTCCCAATAGATGTCCATGTCTGAGAACATGGTCCTTACAAAGACAGGCTTTATGAGTCAACCAGAGGCTCATTCATGTTGTTCCTCTAGTTAATTCAGTACGTTTTGCTTGCCTTTTTCGTGGAATACCATATATCCTAGATGTGATTAATTGTTTGATTGTCTAAAAGGCATACTTTATGCTTCTTAGCTAAAATTACAACATAAAGGTTGATTTCTTAAAGACCATCATCAGATATCTCATCCAAAATGCTTATAATGCTTGAAATAATTGCATTTCTTTTGCTTGGGTTAGGCATCACTGTCATGTTTGTTTTATTTACCTGCAGTGTTAGTTTAGTATTATGGTTGTTGAAGTAATAAAGTTTATTTTATTAAGGTAGTAGTATTTTTTGCTATCCCTGAGCCCATTTGCAATTTCAAGTATCTTCCATTTTTTTTTTTTTTAATATATATATATATATATATATATATATATATATATATATATGTACCTGCTTACCTAGTTGTATTTTAGCAAGGTAGCAATTGAACCTTTGAAGAAAAACCATTGCATGGTGCTTTCTTCCTATCCATATTTCTATACTCCCATTCCCTTTGGGAACTCCCTCAAAGAGGTGGCCATAACTTAATGGGAAATATCCTGTTTTTAGTGTCATTGTTTCAGCTGTATGATTCCACTTTCTGTATGGTCATGTAGCTCAAGGTTCTAATGGTGCAAAGCCATTCCTCACTGCAGACCAAAATTTACATCTGTAGAACTCATGTAACTTACATACTCTTTGAACCCAGTTTGTGAAATTAGATAAAAACTTGTGGAAAAAATGTGTAAATTACAGAAGTATAAAAAGAAAGTAACTTCCATTGTCCTATCTACAGTGAGAAAAACTGTAATAAGTAAAATTGTATTTACCATGAATCTTGTTCCCTTATAGGGCCAGGCCACAGACATTCAGATACAGGCTGAAGAAATCCTACGGTTAAAGGAGAGACTTAATCATCTCTATGTTAAACACACTGGACTTCCTCTGGAAAAAATTGGTAAGTTAAAGACTGAAAGAATATCTTAGTATTCAACCTGTTGCATTGTGTTAATTAATATTCAAAAGAGATGATTCTGCTTGGATACTGACTCTGGGAATAGATGTGAAGATTAATGTTGGGGTAAGGGGAAAGGGGAGACCGAGAAGATGTTTGGATAGCATGAAAGAAATTTTGATTCATTAGGGCCTAATATTCAGGTGAATGAAAGGCATACATGGGAAAGAATGAATTTGAGCACCGTGGTATACAGGGGCATCATGCTGTCAGTAAGCTGAACCAGGGCCTCTGAAGTGGTCAGGGAAATCACGGAATAATTTGTGAAACTTGACTTTTGAGTGAAGTGGGCTCTAGTTATGGTAGATTGTATGAGACAGCTTGAGAGTGTATGTGAGCTAGTGAGTTTATCTGTTTGTGGTATTACACCACTGTGGTAGGAAATGGCGACGTTTGAAAATTTTTTATTGTCCTGTCAACACATATTGGATTATATATACATATATGTATTTATTACTAATCACAAAAAAATCATATTTTAGCTGAATAGTGATAATGAATATTTTCTTTTAAACTCAAAATATGTATTGCAGCCCCAATGATGGAGCGTGACAAATTCATGGAAGCAAGTGAGGCTAAAGAGATGGGTCTGATTGATGAAGTCCTGACCAGCCCACCAAAAGTAGGAGATGCAGCACCTCAGACCCCTGAATGACCTGTTAGATTGGGTCAGCCAAGTGGGGGTGGCCCAGACAATAGCAAAGTTCAGTAAATACGTGGTAAACAAATTATTACAAATATTATAAACTTAATTACACAGTTGGTATTTCCTTACAGAATTCCTCTAGTGTAAGTTTTAATTACGTGTAGTTTGTTGAAAGATTTTTATAATGTACATCAAACCTTGCCTGTTACCAGTCTACTGTAGAATGTTGGAGTCACTTGTAATAGAATTAGGCAGAGATGACTGGGCAGCAGTATATGATGAACCATGTTGTGGGAAAAGATGTGTATTACCTGCCTTGAATGGTAAACTGTATGTGTGGAAGTGTGTTACAGTTATGTGTCAAAATCGTTTGATAAGCATTTCATAAAACGTGAGTGAATTTATGTATTATCAAATCACTTCTGAGCATGCAGCTTTGTTACAAAGTTAGACTGATAATGGTCACAGATGATGTATATAATTTTATACTGGCAGTTTTCTCGGGTAAATTCTTTAGGGCCAGTCGTACTACTAATGCAAAGTGGAACATACTTATTGTGGTTTTTATAAGAAATAAATAGTTGACATAATTTTTGGTATCTTTGCTCATACTAGATTTCTTACCGTACACTATAGCACTGTTGAAGTGTGGTAAAAGCTTCAACTGATGGTTCTGTTCTTGATCCACATTTACTCAACAAGCTTCTTGACAGATGTGTTTGCAGTTCTCAACTTTCACATCTTTTTTTATTTATCCTGCATACTAACAACCTTCTTTAACTTTATATACTTCTACTTTCCTCCATAGTTATAGCTCTTCCTGTTTTATTCCTTTCCCGAGTCAATTCTCATTCTTTTGACTTTATTTCTTTAGCTGCAGGGACGAGTTGAAGTTACTGTTTCTGTTTCACCCCAACAGTTTTAGAGGATGCAGCACATGGTTTTGGCTTGTTTTCCTCCTCTTGATTTATCTTGTTAGTGTTTTGTATTTAACAAATTTACACCGATCACAGTGTGTTGTAGGATTTTACATATATAATTATTGTTTTAAAACAACAAAATGCTTTATTCAGTAAAATGTGATAAACAGTTAGGCCAACAGAATTGGAAACTGTATGAAAACAAGCTTAATCTTTAAAATATAATCGGATTAAGTAATCTGATTAGCATTTTATACAAAGAGAATATCCTTTGAAAAACTAGCCCAAGATGCACATTTTATCCCATTCACTGGGCTCATAACTGGTGCCCTTGAATGTACCATCTATGACATGGGTAGATATTAAAATGGTGAAGGTTAAGAGTTTTTGGACAAACTCCGCTTTCTTGCATAAGCCAAACTCTCAACCTTCAGTTTCAAATTGCCATACTTAACGAATATCATTCCCAAATTCTGTACTCTCTACATTTAAACCTTACACTTTAACTGCCTAATAAAAATGACAACTACTCTGACTTGCATATATCATCTTTCTTCATATTTAGCTTTTATGACTCAGCTAAGATAGCAATAATATCAACATATATTTTCTTCCACTGTATTCAGGTGAACTCCGCATCCATGAAAATGTAATTACTATTATGAAAGGCAGACCTAATACACTCCTATATATATTTCACACCACTCAGGCATGTCAGTATTTCCTGTCACATCTCCAAATCTTTCAGCCGTTTCCGATGGCACAAGAAGGTTAGAACTTTTTTTCCCACCATCTATCTCAGGGTGAAAGTAAGGTCCATACACTTCCTAACTGTTGTACAATGAATTCTTATGATAACTTTAACTGCATTTAGCAGATATCGAGAAGATAAAGGGATGTGGACATGATGTTTCTCTGTTTCTATTCAACCTAGTTTCACACTTTACTTGTTTCATACTCAGGCACAGCACTGGTGGTGAATACCATGAATATATTAAAAAATACTATACTGCACTATGCTCATTTAAGGTGTAGTGTGAGTAGTGAGGGTGACTGGCACATTTGGGGGTATTCTGAAGTTTGATTTCTTAATCCTGAAATTAATTTCAAACACAAACATTGTGTTGTTTGTGAAGAACATGAATTTTCAGAAATATTACTCAACACACACCACAGTACACATTAAAAATGTGTGAGAGAGGATATTGTATGTGCTTTTTATTTGGAAATATTCTGGCTTTCTACATATCATCTCTTACCAAAGTCCTACAAACCTCAGGGTAACATAGACAAAAATTCAGAGCAGTTGTTATGTAATTTCTGCCTTGTGAAGTAAAGCCAAGCTAAGGGTGGTGGGGTTAGCTGTTCGTGCTGGCCACCTTTCTCATCAAGTAATCCCGCTAAAACCTCAAAGTCACTTATTTCTTCACATTTCTCTTGTCATTCCTCTTCACTTTCCTCACCAACTGAAACATACTATAACTGTTCTTACTCATCACATAGCTCCTCCAACAATCAATGAATTTTCCACGGGATCACTATGTACACGTGACTTGTAGGTTAATGGCCGTACACCTATAATGGTGGCTGTGCGGATAATATGGATAGCAGAAATTTTTGCAGCACCTTCTTGGCAACGGAGAAGACCTCTATTTGATACTAATGACATGATAAGTCACCTGGACATCTAAATGAAATGAATAAAGTTCATCATCATGTGACAATGGAAGACCTCGACAGAATCATCAGATGAAAATGGCAATGTGTTGAGGGTGAGAAATTTAGTGGAATTCAGTTTCATTAGTAATTGGAGCAGTATCCATAAAAATACTATAAACAAACAAACTACATTAATCCCTGGAACTGCAGAGATACACATTAAAGGCACATCTCAACACACTAGTACGTCACCAACCATATCACAATATGATGTACGTTCTATGGCTGGGAAGATAATTTTCAGTGTAAAGTTTATTCTTTAATCAAAAAGTATGTTTGCCCTTGATAAAACTAGTGACTTTCTTGCTGGACCCGCCACACTTGCCTCAAGATGGACACTTTGTCACCAGTGATGATTGTGCAAGAAGTGCTGGAATAAAAACAATATTAGAAGAACAAGAAAATTGTATGAATATTGTTACCCAACTGTCACTAAGATTCATGGCGATGAAAACATGTGAACTTGCTTTACTGCTGATTGCAGTTAGAGCAGGTAAGTCATAATCACAGTAGCGTGCTCATCAGGGGAGAATTCAGCTGATCTTCAGTTTTATCATATTACTTATTCATAACCCCTGATAAATTCCTACACAGTCATTTTACACATTCATGTGCCATAATAAGTTATGACAACCATAACTAAATATGGAAAACTATATTGGAATTAATCACAAAGGATGGATTTTTATCGGATACAACTGTGCTACACAGCAGTAATCCTGTGCACTGCTTAATACTGTGACCACAAATCCCAGACTAGCTAATTCCCTGTCCATGATGATGCTGTAAAATGGCTAACTTACGTACAGTTTACAACAATGATTACTGAAATTCTGAGCATCAAAACTGTACATGCTTACTTTTCTTTTACTGTCCTTGAAACTTTTTTTTTTTCACCTGAAATAACCCTGTATTACCTCCAATCAATTGTTATAGCACCTCTTAGGCATGAAAGAATAATCTAGTCCAGGCCCCTTGCTGATGAAAATGACTAGCACCACAAAAAATGGAGGGAGTAATCTTCTGCTATTGCTGCAACATACCAAAATGTGAACACTGGTTTTAAGAGATAAGAATGTAGAATGATCCCAACACTTATCATGACTTCTTAAGAAAAGTCAACATATGTAACTTAAAGGAAGGACACAGCTAAACAGTCATCTCTTATGGCCTATGACTGAGTGAAATAACAAAACTATACTATTTATAACATCTCCTCCAAGATATAATACATCAATTCTTTTAATTCCTAAGTCACACTTCTATATCCCAAGCTATGTCATCTCGTCCAAGTAAAACATGCTGTTTCACAATGCTGCGCAGGTGTCTTGAAGCTTGCTGCTCTAATTCAAAAGCTTTCTTTAGAGACTGGTAATCACGAAACAGGGTGGCAACTTGGTCCTTCAGAGCATAGACAGTGTCCACCAGGCTCCTACAAAGAGAAATTTGATTTATTATAAAGGCTGAATTATAATCAACAGTATATCTGTGTCTATGTGGATTTTCTTCATGAAATTACACTTGTTGGCTTTCTGCCTAATGTCATCTTTAGAGAATTTCAGAGGGTTTGCCTGTACAGCAAGTGTGTCACACACAAGGTCCACTTTGCACAGCCCTTAAGTGAGTTACACACGAGGCCTACTTTAGGCAGCCCTTATGTACTTATGCATGAGATCATGTTGTTGGAGGTAAATCGTTTGATCATGGTTTTCCTCTGAAGCTCTCCCATAGCATGAATATGAGTTGACAGGTTGTCCTGTATCACCCTATTAGTCCTATGGCCACATTTACACTGCAGTATCATCCAATGATCTGCCACACATGTTTTTGATTATCAACATCATTTGAAGTAAGACTTTCCATCACTCACTGCTTCTTTCATCATCCTCTAATTCCTTCATTTAACCTGTGTTCCAAACTTGAGGGGCAACCCATATTCTAATCATACCCTTGTTTTTGGTGAAAACAAACATAAAATGTATTATTTCTGCAACAACAAAATCAAAGGTCTTAAGCATGTGAAGCTGTCACAAAGCTAGGTTTTTAAAATCCACAGTCAACCCAGCTGTTCATCCACCCTTAGGGCTTGGTCGATAAAATGGGTACCTGGCTCAGGCTAGGGTATATATGTATATAGCGTTAATGGGATGGCCGTCTCAGCTGTCATAGAAAAAAAAAAAATATTTGTAGATAAGAGCACACTAAGATGTCGGATGTAATATCCTTCAAGATACACCCCTGAGAGACATGATACAAAATATGAAAAAGTTTGTTCGAAAGATTCTGTAGCAGTCAAAATTTCACTATAAAGATTTGTAGAATGTAAAAATAATACTCAAAGCATAGTATAAATTTTGATTTAAAGTCTAATGAAGTTCTATGGATGTACTGAAATATATTGAAATGAAGGAGCATAACTCAACATGAAACAATAGGCTGTGTAATAATGAAAAGAAAAAAGAGACTGACACTGAAGATGGAAGAACAAGTAAACAGGTAATGAAACGAGAGAGAATAACTCTCAATGATCCTTATCACTTTGTACTTTACCCCTATCACTAACTTCTGAATTCAGTTTAAAACTGTTGCATAAAATTTCTGGGTGATTTCTCTTGCAAATATTAAATAACTCCTTCCCTAGTCAGCTGGTCTACAACCAATACATCTATTCTGAGGGAAAATAATACCATATGCAATATTATACACTCACTTCTCCTCCACTACAACTTGGTTTCCACGTGTTTCCTCAATGATGATTTTCTCATCTTCAGCAATCAACACTTGAGGACTATCCAATAAAGCTGAAATATGTATATTCCAATTTAGTTGTGCCAACAGCAAGAGATTTTCTGGCAAATATTGATAATAATAAATTTGATAAATTTATTTTTTTAACTGTCTACTTTAAAACAACAATGGATATTGAATCATTAAAAAAAAATCAATATAGATCTGTCCTTTTGGCATATGATAAACAAATGAATCATTAATAAGTCTGCTGAATCCTAAAACACAAAATGTTAACATACAATAAGATGCAAGAAAATAAATCCTAACTTGGAAAAACTTGTGCCTGAAACTTGAGTACAACCTACATGGACCTCAGCCCACTCCACCTGGCTTACAAGTTGGGCAAATGCATGAAGTCCAATCACAGGCAAGAGTCACCTACTCAAATGTCAAACCATTGACTACCCTGGGTTGATCTACTCATTTACCTTAGCATTACAAAAATAAGTTTTACACTGTGTTTCCTATTTTCTCAGCTCCACCATATCTTTAATCAGTTGTATCATGACTTTCTAGACCTAAAGAGATTGACTTGGAAGTCAAAGAAACTGAAGAAGTAGGCACACCCCTATTTGTTTCATCTGTCCTTTTTAACAAGGCACTGAACCACAGCTGTAAAAACAAAACAACCCGATCAGTAGTAAGGCATAGTTTTTACATTAATTCGAAAACCAATTCTCATAATTTTCTGGGATCATAATTGAATGTTTTTTTTCTTGAAACATCCTATTTTTTTTTTTTATGATATATCACTTAAGTAACTTGGGTTCAGACATTTCAAGACTAAAAAGCAGAGCTGAGGAAGGAAATTTGCCAGGTCAATGTACTGAAAACACTAAAAGTCTCAATCTAGTACTCCTGTTCATATATGTTCTGAGTTGTCAGGGTAAGACAGATAGGATAACACCTACCTGTGATTATGGTTCTATCTTTAAATTTTCTGACTATTGAGTCCAACAGCTTAGAGATACTGAAGTCTTTGCAGGTTGTTTGATATTTACAAAAAACAATATGTAAGAATGAAGATACATCTGTACATAGAGTTTCATTCACCGTGTATCTTTTAAAAATATACAGACGTTTTTTTTACTGTTTTCATAAACGTCCCTGTTTTCAAATACAGTACTCAGAAAAGAGAAAGCAGTGCTCTGAGTAAACATGCATATCTAAAACACACACAAAATAATTACAACAGTAAAACTGAAGCTGCGTAATAATTGCTTCAGTTAAAAATAAAAATGAATCCCGCAATAGAGGGGCACTGAAATTAAATTTCAGCAGAGAGCTTTATTGAGTCATGCATCTTATGAGCACAAACAAAATTTCTGAACAGCACAACCAGCAATGCAAAGAGGTGACAGGTCATGAGAAATAATGGTGGTACTGGCCAGATAATAAGCCTATATCATAATCATTTACTTACAATAAACAAAATAATCATCTCGTTGATTCACGTCTCACAGCTGAAATATCACCTTTTCTTATCATTTCCAGTAGCTATATCAAGCCACAAGTAGCTACATCAAGGATGAAGTTACATAAGAAAAAATTTAATGTTAGATAAACTCTTCATGTTCTGTAAGATAATCTACAGCAACCATCAGTCAATATGCCATTCCATTAACTGCTGCTTTGGATCCTAGGATAGCTCACTCCTCATCCAGGATGCTGCTGCACCACTTATTTCCCAAAATAGTCCCAATATTATCTCGCCTATCACCTAGGACAGTACAACCTCATTTCATGGTTCTGGCTCTGTTGAAACTAGCTCACTTCTCACCTGTCAGGATGCTGTTCCACTCTGTGTACCATACTGACCCCAAATATTACTCATTTCTTACTTCACTGATGTTGACCCACCTGTAATGCCATCTTTGCTTTAAAACTAGCCAAAGTCTTACCCAAGAGGGTGCTGTCTCACTTTTTCTAACACCCAAACCCGAAGAGCAACTTCATTTTCAATCAAGAGGAGGAAGCTCTACTTTATTATCCTAAACACTGGACTAATTTACCTATCTTTTGAGAAGGTGTTAACCTAATTGCTCTACCATACTAGGCATCTTTTATTGAAGAAAGTGAGAGAAAAACACATTTACATTTATTCCCACACTCGCTCGTTCATACACCCAATTTCCCTTTTAACCATTATTAACCATACCTGAAGTATTTATTATTTTTATTATTATTATTATTATTATTATTTTTATTATTACTATCATTATTATCATTATTATTATTATCATACAAGACAAAAATGAGGTCCATTATTATAAAGTACCTGAAATTGTATGTAATTCTGTAATAACTCTGAAGAAGTAGGAATAAGACTGAAGAAATACAGGCATTCCTTACAAGCATCTTACTAATGTGTTACTAAAGCATCAAAAAAAAGGTTAAGATGTCAAACTAAAAGCCATATTCATAAAAAGAATTTAACTACTTTGGAAAACAATAACCATAAAGTGACTGTCTTAAGTGATCACCTTAAATAAGCAAAGATACTGAGGCACTGACTAAAGATAACACAGGACCACACCTGATATCACAGTTAGATGTGCTTTCATAATACAAAAACAAACATTTTTATGAATAAAGCTTCAGAAAAGTACAAAACACATATATGTCTCACCTCTTAATTCCTATGGCACACTGTAAGAAATTTCACACATCTGCATAATTTTAAATGACAGCATGAGCCACAACTGATAAGAAAAGACTAAAGATACAACAAAGATTTTAATATCATAACTTCTATATAAAGCTAAAAGGTGTAACAAGATTCTAAAAGAGACAAGTACATAAGCTTTACAATTACCACCTAAAGATTCTCTAAAGATGTTCAGTTATGGGCCCTCCTGGAATGGGGGCCATACTTACCAGATTTAAACACTACATCTATTCATTTAAAGGCCAAAAAATCACGGGCATTTCTGCATCATCATCACCACAGAGAATAAACAAGGATATGACTTCTATGAAATGTTAAGAAAGTAATCAAGCTATGCTCATGACATACAGGACAGACAAAGAGCAAAGTATTCTGCCACTGACACGACATCTGTCCAGACGTAAAATTGTTCCCCTGAGAACTTGAGAGCTATTGGCATGAGTAATTAATCATGTAGGTGACTGCCACAGGAAAATGTGACACAATAAAAAAAGTGAACTGGAAGGTAAGGTAATCACCTCTTTAGTAAGAAAAGAAATTTGCTGGCTCATCTGGTACAACAAAATGCTCTCTCCAATGAATCTTGAAATTTTGCAAGTTCTGATTCCTGATTAAAAGTTTAATGTGACTCACAAATTGGAATACTGTACTATAATAACAATTTAACACTGACTTTATGAAGATATGCACCCCTTTACACTTCTGACAATGGCTGACACTAGTTCTAATTTTCAAAACCCTTCTTAACATTTGAAAAGCAATATTCCTAACTTTATTGTACATTTTTGAAGTACCAAAGCCTGTATAAGCCTTATACGATAAACATTTGTAACAATGTCAGGTATAATACAGGACTTGTATATTCATCACCTTGTAGAGATCATAAATATGTGATTATAACTTAGGTCTCCATCTTAAATTTGGTTTAATGGGAATCACATGTCATTGATTTCAAAGGTTATACTTTCTACTATAAACCATCAGACACTATTGTAAACAATCTGAACTCACCAGAATACTACTGGGCTTTGAAAACCTGCTAAAAGCTTTGAATTATTTTTCCATTATACTACTGGGCTTTGAAAACCTGCTAAAAGCTTTGAATTATTTTTCCATAATAAGATAGCAAATGCTAAGGCTGATTGAGGGTCCAACCTAAGGTTTATACAACCACAATTCATGAAAATTCTCGGGAGAAACAGGAAGGTGTTACCCACATCGCCTGAAAAAGTTTGCAAAGTACACAAAAATAAAACTTATACTTTCCTTGCCACCAAACTACCCTCAAGCAATCACTGCAGTCAGTTAATATCATAAATCTATGCACTGGTGTGACCACCATCTGTAACAGATGGTCAAATTTGAGGAAGACTCCTCTGAGAATGTGAACATCCTTCAGGGCACACACGAGTTTACTGAAGCTTGGAGCACGAGAAGAAGGGAGAGAAACAAACTCATTCAAGACTGAAGAGAGGGTACAATAAGATATGGCATAATGATCTTGAAAACTTAAGCCGTAACTTGCCCGAGAATCCAGAGAATGATAAGAAGGGGATCCATACCATAAAATAATCATATCCTTAACCACAGTACTTACACAGTGCACTGAGATAATTCAGTTAAAAGAAAAAGGTCTAACACTGTGACTCCCTATAGAAATATTCATGGCGTACTATATGTACTAAGATCTCTTTTGCATAGTGACTGCAACAACAGCTTGGTAGTGATATCATGGTAAGGACTGGTAGAAGACTGGTATGTTTTCAACACATAAAGACATTTTTTTGAATTAAGTCGTCTAGTTATGTTCTTTTAATATTTGTAGGAAGTGTGACCCTGTAGACTTCATGGTGGCTTTACTTATACTGGGAATAACCAGTCCCTTTAATGAATAAAAACATACTTCTGGCAGTTCTTTTACTTAAAGAACACTAGTTTTCATCTCAGTTAAATACAGAAAATCTGCAAGCAAACATGCTGAACTCTATTCATTGCAAGAGAATGAGTTTTATCACAGGTTTCTTTATTAAATAAATCAAAGAATTACCTATTATATATTTACTAAACACATAAGCATTGCAATGGTAAGTTATTGATAATGATATGGTTTTCAACTGTAACAATACGAATCACAGACTTTGAGTAAAGGCACATAAAACCATGAGTCAAAGTCTAAACTTTCTATTGATAATAACCTCATAAAATACATGATCACTTGTTCTTTATATCTATCAAGTTGTAACTGATTTGCTCACCATTCTATAAGTTTTTTGGTCTAAAAACAATGCCGATATTTAGAAACAGTCAAGACTGAAGGTCCATCATGGAAGCCTGTCAAAATCTCTCCATACATCTACATAAACCACTAAATCATAACTTTTTTTTTTTTTTATGTTGAAGGCTCCAGTCACGAAAACCAAACCGCTAATGCACTTGTGAAAGCTGTCACCTCAAACTCCTAGAAAAGTTTCTAGAAGAAAACTGAAGGAGAAAGAATCCTTCAACAATGAAAGCTTGGTATTTCAGTTGTGGAAAGGGAGCTGTGGTTTCAGTGCATTACACATGACAGCTAGAGACTGAGTGTGAGCGAATGTGGCCATTT